>CAUYQU010061559.1:0-145657 GCA_963574635.1 Cheracebus regulus
CCCGTGTGGCTCCTCTGCCGGGAATCTCCCGGTCTGTGGGCTACAAAAATTGGTCGGAAAGTGCGGCGTCCACTCGTTCTCTGCGCTTTCACTGGGAGCTACATTCCTGAGCTGTTGCTAATCGGCCATCTTGGATCTCTCAGATTGGTCTTTTTTTAACCACCATTTGGGTACTGAAAAACTTATGCAAACGACAGACTCTGTGTGACCTGATCCCTTAAAATGTAGTCTTTTTATCTGTTAACCAGCAAGTCCTCTGCTGTTAATACGGTGTTGTTTCTCACTGTGAGACACTTAGGATGCACATTTTGTTTATGTGTGCCATTTCAAATCTTTGAACCGTAGTATAGAACAGTCTATCTTCAGTTCCAGTTAAAATTATGGTCTAGACTAGTATATTTATCTAAATTAGGGTTATTTGATTTCACTGAGGTATATAGTAAAGAGATGGCCACAAATCACATTTAAGAGAAAGCAGAAAATTGAATGGTTGTTCCTAACATTCACGGAAAATGGTCTTAATAGACCACCCAACTTTCTGATCCAAAGCAAGAAGAAAATTCACTTTGTCAAACACTTGGACATTGATGCCAATTTAAGAAACCCTCAGTGTTTTTGAGCTGTGGTAAAATTGCCCTATTTTTACGGAATTTTTGAAATGACCCCTTTCAAAATTATGGAATTTTGAAATGACTTCTATAATCAGAAGGAAACATTCTGATTATAGATATTATTTATCTAGGCCTAGATGGAATAATAAGAAATTGAAGGGATTGACAAGTTAGAAGTAAAGGTTTTCTTACATTTATTCCCTTTCTGATTGATCATCAGAAACCATTTTAAGTTATTTCAAGTAAATCCCTAAAGATACAGCAAAAATGTAAATGGCCAACCTGTTCTGGTTTGTGACTGTGTACTCGTCTCTAATAGTCCACTGTTAGAAAAATCATCTTCCCATTTCTTTCTCTGCCCTTTGGATATTCGCCAGTAGGTCACTGGAGAATGAATATTAGACCAAGTCAATGTCCAGGCACCTTTCTTCCTTTAGGAATCTGGCCTTATATGGGTAGGACCCACAGGTACACAATTTAAACCTCCAGTGATCAGACTTGGCCTCAGCCGTCCTGCCTTCAGTGGCACCCAGTTCAAATCCTCTCTCACTGCTGAGGGCCGCCTGAGCCACTACACCTTCAATAAGGGCTACATTTTCTTCTCACCTTTAATCAGTTCCTTCTGAGTTTGGTTTCACTCTGGGCTATTGATTTCTTCTCCTTCTTTCCCATTTGGTAGTTCTGTGGTCAATCTTCTGGATTCTAATCCATGCCTTAACTGGTTCCTGAAACTTCCCTTCTATAACAATTGACTCAGGATGGACTAAAGACTTAAATGCAAGACCTGAAGCTATAAAAACACCAGAAGAAAAGCTTCCAAAAGAGAAAACTCTCTTGGACATTGGTCTAGGGAAAGAATTTATGAGTCAGATCTCAAAAGCACAGGCATCAAAACCAAAAGTAGACAAAAAGCTTCTGTACAGCAAAATAAATAATCAGCAGAGTAAACATGGAACCTATAGAATGGGAGACAATATTTGCACACTATGCATCTAATGCGGAACTAATATTCAGAATTTATGAGGAACTCAAACAACTTAACAACAACAGCAATATAATTTCATCGAAAAGTGGGCAAAGGATGTAGACAGGCATTTTTCAAGAGAAGACACACAAATGACCAAAAATCATATGGAAAAATGCTCGAGGTCACCAATCATAAGTGCAAACTCAAACCACAGTAAGATGCTGTATGACGGCAGTTAGAATGGTTGTTATAAGAAAAAGAAAAAACAAACAAACAAGAAAATAGCAGATACTATTGAGAATGTGGAGAAAAGGGAGAACTTTAACACTGTGGCAATGTGAGTTTCTGCCCTGAAAGTTGCGTCTCAGAGCACAGGCTCTGGTGTGATCATATGTACAGAGCACCATGGTATGCACAGACTCTGCATACAACCACAGTGGTAAACCAAGTGACTGCGCTAGTGAGGAAGCATGGACTGTGTTAGAATGCCATTTCCAATTTTATTTTTAATCAATTGTGAGCATTTGTGATGCTAACTGTTGGTAATACATTTTCTTTTGGGATGGAAGGAGGGAAACTGGCACACTAATTTACTGTTGTCAAGTTTCCTTATTTTTCAATCACAAATCCATTTTGTTTTGTTTTGTCTCATTGTTTTGTTTTGTTTTGAAACAGAGCTTTGCTATTGTCACCCAGGCTGGAGTGCGGTGGTGCCATCTCGGCTCATTGCAACTTCTGCCTCCCGGATTCAAGAGATGCTCCTGTCTCAGCCTCCTGAGTGGCTGGCTTTACAGGCACCTGCCACCACACGCAGCTAATTTTGTATTTTTAATAGAGATGGGGTTTTACCATGTTGGCCAGGCTGGTCTCAAACTCCTGACCTCAGGTGATCCACCCACCTTGACCTCCTAAAGTGCTGGGATTATAGGTGTGAAACACAGTGTCTGGCCCATAAAAACCCATTTTGAAATCACCCCTACTTTCTTTTGAACATCCATCCAAAGATGGGGAGTACCACTGCAGGTTCCTAGCAGAAGGCAGCTCCAGGCAGATAAAGGGTGCTTCCAAAATTAAAGGAACCAGAAATCAAACACAGTAATAAACACAGTTTTTAAATATTATTCCTAGAAATAAATTTTCTTTTTTGAAACTGTTGCTGAAAAATTAAAAGGGAGCTCGAGAGTCTTTCAGCAACAACTGTAGAAGAAAAAACATCAGACCGGGTTCAGTGGCTCATCCCTATAATCCTAGCATTTTGGGAGGCTGAGGCAGGAGAATCGCTTGAGTCCAGGAGTTCAAGACAAGCCGTCTCTAAAAATAAATAATAATAATAATAATTTAGCAAGACATGGTAGCACACACCTGTAGTTCCAGCTTCTCAGGAGGCTGAGATGGAAAGATTGCTTGAGCCCAAGAGGTTGAGGCTGTGGTGAGCCCTAATCGCATCACTGCACTCCAGCCTGGGGGACAGAGTGAGCCGTGTCTCAAAAAATAAATAAGTACATGAATAAATAGAAAAAAAAACTCCCAAATTGTTTTACTGCTCGGTAAAATTATTAGTCTTTGTATTCCCCAGTAAGCCCTTTTCCTTGAGCTTTCGTCACTCCCTGATTATTGGAATATTTTGTTTCTAAAGCACTTTTAGGTTTAGAAAGTGACTGCCCACATTTTTTTTTTTCATTTTGATGCTCTCTACTCATTTTAAAAGATTAGCATCCCAGGCTCAGAAGGTGAGAGTTCCCCGGAGGTGATGGGAGTAGCAGCCGGGCAGGGTTTTGAGATTCTGATCGCGAACCCTTCCTTGCCTCGTACTTTTTAAAGTTTTCTTGTATGGGCTTTTGTTGGATTAATTTTTTTAAAAATTGGAGAACATGTTGCATTTTTTCCATTCTTAATTCCCACTATGTTGGAACTTCAGGATATTTTGGTTATGCAGGAAATTAAATTTAGCACTTGCTTGTGGACCCATAGACAATTGAAGAATGGGGCTCCTAATCTCTCCCTCTTTTCCAAATATACATATGTATGTATATACACTAGCTATATATGTATACTGTATACATAGATGTGCATGTGCATGCATACATGCAATATTGTATACACATGATGTCATATATACGCTATAGGTATATATATTAGTCATGGATGTATAGTGCACGTATGTATATGCACATACATGTAATACACACACACTCACATGCATGTCAGGGTCTTTTAATCCCAGAACTACTGGCATCATTTGCAACAAGGCAATTTCTCCTGTGGGGGGTGGTTTCTCTGCACATTGTCAGATGTTCTATCCCTGGCCTCCACCTGTGTGATGTCAGAACCATTTCTTTCCTAATCTGACACCAAAAATGTCACTAAACATTTCCAAATACCTCCTGGGGGAGCAAAATTTCACCCATTGATGAAGAGTCACTGATATAGAAACATATATTTTTCAAAGAAATACATAAAATGTGAAAATTCCCCACATATCTAAAAATAAATGAAATATAATTGAGTTCTATCACCAAATTATCTATTGGGGAATAAAAAAGAAACAGCAGATTTAAAAAATCATTTCTGTTCTCTCATTATCTGCAGACCACAGTTTCCATAGTCCAACTGCCTGGCCTTTTTACCAGATCGTCACAATTCTGAAATCACTGTTTGATCTGTATTTCAATAATATGAACAGTGTCAAATGCAAAAAGGGAATATTGTTCTGCATTTTATCTTCAGATTTCCTTCCAACTATCTTTGGACATTCATCAAGTAAATGTGACTGTCTTGTGACTCTATTTACTAGTGTACCACTTCATGTGTGTCTTAAGATCATAATAGAAAACATCGCTTACATCAAGAGACTTGTGACTAATTTTCAAAATCCCAAAGCTCTCGTGATTCACAAGCCATGCAGTTAGCCGACCTGAGGGTGTTCCGTGTTGAGTAAGTGCTGGTATGGCGGATACTGTCCAATGTGACGAGCAAACAGGCAGCCCATTCACCAGGGACGAGACTATCCCCTGCAGACTTTGATCCACCTCTGTGTGGGCTCTGAGGATGTCAAACCCCACCCAACCACCACCATTTCTTAGCCTCCGCTACCCAGTTGCTTCCTGAGAAGATCCTCCCTACGAGGTTGGGGTCATTCAATCAAATAATCCTTCTGAATAATTCTATCCCCCTTTCATCTATTTGGTGGCAGTAAAAGCATCAAATTCCAGGCCCTGACATGAAGAATCTCACAGTCTAGTGGGCTTTTGATGTCCATCCCATCAAATTGCCAGAGAGTCAACGTTTCATTCTAACCTTATAAATAACTCCTATTCAAGGAGCTGTGGTTTTCAAGGCTGATGAACAAGACTGATATTCTTGAGTTTTAAAAAATGAACACAAAGCCATCAAACAAAACATCCTGGGTTGTTTACTAGGAATGTCCTTGAGTAGAAATGCTCTGAACAGTAACATTTCCTGAGAGTGAAGCGGAAATAAAATTACCCCGAGTCCTTCCTGAAAACAAGCAGGGTTTGGATAACAAAATAAGGTTCACGTAGATGGACCGGTCTGTTATCAGACGTGAGGGGGAGAGTTACTCCTCCTGCCAGATAGGATTATTGGCACTAATGCCACAGGAGAAGACCCTGAAGCCAGAACCTCTTCGGAGGGCCTGAGGATCACAAGGCAACCTGTGTGCTTAGAGCAAAGTGAGTCCAAGTATTGTGGCTAGGGGGTCAAGGAAGCTCTGTGAGCAATGCGGTGGATTTGGCTCTTTCCCTTAGAGACTGTGGGACTTACTCATAAACTCAGATCCCTTCAGCAGGTATCTGAGTTTTCCTGCAAGTGAGTTCAGGATAAAGCAAATGTTCCTCTGAATCTGTGTTGCATTTTAACAGGTTGGATAGACATACATTCGGAAAAATATTTTTATAATCACAAAATGAATCCTGCTTCATGATGATCAGCAGTAACTCTCCTGGAGTATGAATGTTGTATGTCAGTCACGGGTCTTGGCGACACCAGCCCTTCCCAGTTTGAGCTTGGTGGCCATGGAAGAAGAAGGATCAGTGTCTAGAAAATTAAATTTTGTCAATAGAAGCTCAAGTTGGGACTTTTAAATGCTTAACTATTGATTAAAAATTCTCTACAACTAAACTGCTCCTGCACCTGAGCTGCCCCACCGTCAAATGGTGTGAGACTCTGGGCGGCTCGTTCTCCGGTGGCCGATGGGAGGCCAAGGCTCGCAGAAACTCCTGGGGTCCCCAGTCCCGACTAGAGGCTGCAGGCAGAGGCCAGCCCTGGCCAGTGCAGGATGCCCGACTGTGACCCAGAGTGTGAAGTGAGATTCGTCCAGTCATTCCATCTCACTAATCGCCCTCCAAAAGTGACGAAGCTTTATACACTGAGGAGCATCTCCTTCCATTTGTTGTGGCCATAGTCCCTTTGGGCTGATGTAACAAAATACCACATCTGGAGGCTTATCAACAGCAGACGCCGTGTCTCATGGTTCTGGAGGCCAGACATCCACCGTCATGGCACCATCAGACTGGTGTCTGGGGAGGCCTGGCTTCCTGGCTCATAGATGGTGCCTTCTCTCTGTGACCTCAATTGGTAGAAGGCGCAAAGGATTTTTCTCTGGGGATGGTTTTATGAGGGCACTAATCCCATTCATGAGGGCTTCATGCGCATGACCGAATCACCTCTCAGAGGCCCCCCACCTAGCACTCTCACATTGGAGGTTCAGCTTCAACCTATGAATTTGAAAGACACACAAACATTCAGACCATAGCGGACCTAAAGCCCTAGGTATGTTCCATGACTTTTTTCCAAGCACAGTTGAAATCTGCTTCTCCAGGAGGCCTATCCTGACTACCTTCACTTACTTTTAGTTTTATAAAACATGTCATAGGGATCCAACTGTCGTGTTTGTCTCTATGTCATTTCAGCTCTCTAATTGTTTCTTTTTTGTTTGACACAGAGTCTCACTCTGTCACCAGGCTGGAGTGCAGAGGCACAATCTCGGCTCACTGCAACCTCCCTCTCCCAGGTTGAAGCTATTCTCGAACCTCAGCCACCTGAGTAGCTGGGATTACAGGCACTCGCCACCATGCTCCACTAATTTTTATATTTTTAGTAGAGATGGGGTTTCGCCACGTAGGCCAGGCTGGTCTCGAACTCCTGACCTCAGATGATCCACCTGCCTGGGCCTCCCAAAGTGCTGGGATTACAGGAATGAGCCACTGCACCTGACCTCAGCTCTCTAGCTTTATACACACACAACTCATGTTTCCTCACTGCAGACAACATTCTACTTAATTTGAAAGAAAGCCTGCTTGCTGAGAGAGAGAGAGAGAGTGTGTGTGTGTGTGTGTGTGTGTGCAGTGTTTCTGATGCCCACATGACAGCTCAGAGTACACAGATCCACACAGAAGCCCTGAGTGATGCCGTCAGGGCCACAGCAACACAGGCACAATGTGTAAGGACATCATGCCCTATTGAAATAGCCAAGCACGTGTTGTTTTTAGAAAAAAAAAATTATACTGTGAAAGTGTACTATGCCATGCGAACATAAATTGCACTTTACTATGATACTGAGGGGAAATGCATGACTTTCTTCCATCTAGGACCAAAACCTGTGAGGCTAAAACAAGTTGTTCTTCACGCCACCGGCTAATGAAATTAAACACATCGATCAGCCCATACAGATAAAAACTGAGCTTTCCTGCTCACGTTCCAGTGATCGCTAGACCTATGCATGACAGATGCATTTCACATATTTTAGAAAATACAGTGTTAGTTCATGTCCTAAAACTGGTCATCGTAATTCAGTTGAGGCCATCCAGTAACGCTAAAGATGGAAGTGTGATTTTTAAAGATAAAGGTTTGGGGCAGGGAAAACGATTCTGTGCTTCTTCAGGCAGGACATCTGAGGATTTAAGTCTTTAGAATGTGGGATGTGTTGCAATCTACTCTTAGACAAAGTGCAGTGTGGAAGGAATGGGCTCTGTCCTTTGTGTCTGAGCTGCCAAATTTCCCAGGAGCAGACACAGCCGCACTGAGGGTGCATTCGCACCGGGCCAGCCCCTAGGTCTGCCACCAGTGAGGGATGCCCCTTTGGGAAATCCCTGACTCTGTTTGCCTCCTGCTGGTGAACGGGGCGCATCATATCCACCCCATGCATCTCACATAACTGTTAAGAAGACCATGTCAATGGCATCAGATGTGGAGAACAAATCCATCTTAATTAAATCCTATTTTGGTTTCATACACTCCGAGGTATTAAAACGTAAGAAACAATATTTTTATAAGCCAAAAGACAAAGTTATAAAGGAAGAAGGATGTGCCTATAAAGGCCAATGACAAAGACAATTTGTTTGGTAATAATAATTACAATAAGTTCAAACCTTTATCATTCAACAAATATAAGTATGTTCACTTTGGGCCAGACACAAAACCACAAGATATATATTTATACATAAAAGATGGACAGATGTACTAATTGAAGTATAGTAATTAGTAGATTACTAGCATACACCATGTGTCACCACATTAAATAAGTAAGTCATTGGCTTTAGAATGTCATGTTACTCTGAATGTTGCATAGGTCTCAATATAGACCCACCTTTACCAGCCTTTCTGAAGAAATGTAGTGAAGTGTTTCTAAATGGCAGAAATCCTCTTGCAGTAACTGCCACTGCTGGCGGCTTTGATGGAGGTTCAGCGAGGGTTTGCTCTCTATCAGTTCTATTATCAGGAGTGACCGAAAATAAAGTTACCAAAACCAGTGATGTGCGATGTTGTGACAGTGTCTCCCCCACCTCCAATCCTGAGGCTCGCTCAGAAACCGGTTCTAATTCTGGTCCTGAACCTGACTTATTCATTATTAAATCATTTTTCCTATTAGCTCTCTATTTCACTCCTCCCCCTGCAAGAACGTTTCTGTCCAATGTTCAGTGTCTTCTAACTCCAGGCACTGTCAGGTCTTCGGTTCTGGCAGCCGACACCCTGGGACGAGGCCGAGGGAGGGAGGAAGGAAAGCCTAGGGTTTAGAGAAGGGAGTCCCTGGGTAAGGCTCTGCCTGACTTGACCAGTGATAGGGCCATTCCCTGGCATCCCCTAGAGGGCTTCCTGGGCTCTGTGAACCGACAGGAAGAAGCCACTTCAGAGAGTCACATCCATGGTAAAAGGTAAGCATTGCCAAGTCACTTCTGAGTGCTGTGCTGGAGACGGAACCGTCTAAGCTGCTGGTGACGGGGGGGACTGTTCCCACGTCCACATCAGGTAGCTGGCAAGTCCTCATCAAGCACAGCAATTCTAAGCAACCGTGATGTGAAATGCAGCAAAGCGCAGGGCCCCAAACCATTCTTGTGGGTGAAGCTGCCTCTGGAAACTGTATTTCAATATTGTCTCCTGAAAGCAAAAATAAATTATCGCCGCAGTCAACATTTTTAAGCAAAGGCCACAGGTCTATTTCCATATCCCAAACATAGTGCAGAGAAGCAGGAAGGGAGGAAGGGAGAGTGGAAGGGAGGGAGGAGAGAGGAAGTGTCAGGGAGAGGAGGAGAAAGTGGGGAGGGGAAGGAAGGAAGAGAGGGGAGAAGGTAAAAAAGGAAATAAAAGAAAGAGGAAGAGGGAGGAGAGTGCAGGGCAGGGGAGGGGAGAGGAGGGGGAGAGGGGGGAGCGGAGGAAGGGGTAGGGGAAGGGAGGGGAGGAGGGAAGGAGGGAGAAAGAAGGTGAAGGGGAGGAGGGGAGGGAAAGGCAGAGGAGAGAGGGAGAACGAGAGAGAGAAAGAAGAAAGAAAGAGGAAGGAAGGAGAAAGAGAAAGAAAAAAGAGAAAGAAGAAAAGGAAATGAGAAGGATAGAAAAGGAGGGAAAGACCATGAATTCTATTATATGAGCAAAAAGTAGAAAAACGACTATTTTCAAGTAAAGAATTACCTGCAGTGCAGCATGCATTGCATTATTGAATTCTCACATATAGAAATAAGGTTTCTTAATGTCTACATGCACACTAGTTGGGTTGCTACGGATATCTCAAATTTAACTCAAGCTAGCTCTGCAAATGGTTTTCTGTTTCCTGCCAATCTCCCTAAACGTCATCCACAAGAATACCAGCCTTTGTTTTGATTCCAGAGCTCAGAGGTTCTAGAGCATCGGGACTGGCAGAAATACGGAAGAAAACTTGAAGAATGTGTGGATTTCAGCTCTGCACACCACAGAACAGAATATTGTGAGGCAAGCACTTTCTGGAGCACTTTGTACATCATGGTTCGTGATACAAATTAATTATGACATTTGTGTTTTAAATTAAAAATAAATACACTAGAATTAGTCTATAACAATGCTCTCTGATATAGTACCACTAGCTCCCTGTGTCTACTATTTACATTTAAAAATTTTAAATTAAATATGATTTGAAATCCAGCCCCCCGCCGTCACACTGGCCATGCTCCCAATGCCCGAGGGCAAGCTGCTTCGGTTGCTGCGTGGGACAGCACAGGGGTGTCCGTCATTGTGCAGGGCCTGTTGGGCAGTCCGGGGCCAGGTCCTGCCCCTCCGGGACCCCTATGGCCCACAGGCTATCACAGCTGTCTTCAGACTTGTACTCCCTATCTGGTTTCAGGTATTCTTACTTTTTATAATTCATCTCTGCTGTTTTAGGGCAAGAAACAAATGCACTCCTGGAAGCCATCGAGGTCCATCTGGAGGTTTCCTCCCCCTCTGAATAGAGAACTTCTGGGTTGCCTGCAACCCAGAATTTTCCCACCATCACCCCTCGCCAGACTTTTTAATCCATAGTTGGTTTATTGATTGGTGTGTTTTGCTTGCTTGCTTGCATTCTAGTGTTTTCTGAAAGCCCAAAGCTATGTTCCAGATCTGGATTCCAGATATAGGTATTAGAGCTAGATTCAATCTAGGATCATAGATTCTAGAATATATGAAATTGACTTGACTCAGTTGTGACTTTCTTTCATCCTGATTTAAATAATTTACTGAGATAAGCATGCATACTGTTCAGGATTTTCGCAGTGTTTTACACAAGGGACACTCTTGTGAAGTAAGAGGTTCCTTCCTCCTTATCAGGCCACCAGGCAGAAAATGCATGTTAAGCACCTCCTTCTAGGGCCTAGATAACACTCTTTTTTGACTTTCACAGTAGGGTCACATATAATATTCAAAGCATCTCCTTGAAGATCTAGGGCAGGCTGTTTGTTCTGGTTATTACCTTTTACAGGTACACGCTGCCAAGCCCTGAGTTCATCTCTCTTCCTGTTGGTGAGTATTTTCATCTATTACTTTCATTCACTGAGGCAGTGTGAGGAATTAGTATCACAAAGAATGACTGGTGTGGCAAATGCCATGGAGAGAAGGAGGAGTTGACGCTGATCATTAACGTAGATGATCTTGTTTTCTTTTTCTATGGTTGCATTTATATCTCATCTAGAGGTGCTGGATTTAGAGATTTTTCTTTCCAATTTTCTTTAGGAATAGTTTTGGGTGTGGGTGTGTGTGTGAGTGTGAGTGTGTACTCCAGCTTTCATTCATAATTTTGTCTGTAGGATAAAATGGCCTTGGCTGGTTTCTAGGGCTTCCTCTGTTTTCTCATCTACTAAAAAAAAAAAAGAGAGAGAGAGAGAGTGAGAGAGAGAGAGAGATAATTGGCTGGGTGCAATGGCTCATGCCTGTAATCCCAGCACTTTGGGAGGTCGAGGTGGGGGGAATCACTTGAGGTTCAGGAGTTTAAGATCAGCCTGGCTAACATGGTGAAACCCCATCTCTAGTAAAAATACAAAAATTAGCCAGGGAGAGTGACACACAACTGTAATCCCAGCTACTCGAGAGGCTGAGGCAGGGAAATCACTTGAACCTGGTAGGCCCAGGCTGCAATGAGCTGAGATCATGCCACTGCACTCCAGCCTGGGTGACAGAGGGAGAATCCATCTCAATAAATAAATAAATAAATAAAACAGAGATTGACTGAGCACATTAGCTCACACCTGTAATCCCAGCACTTTGGGAGAGGGAGGTGGGAGGATCTCTTGAACCCAGGAGTTTGAGACCAGCCTGGGCAACATAGCAAGACCCCATATCTATTTTTAAATAAAACATTTTTGTACAAAACATGATTAAACAGTACACATCTATTTGCTTTCATTCCTAAAATAATATCTGTTATGTTATTAAGGCAGCAACACATGAATGAGGACGTCTCATGGCATGAGCGTGTTAACTGGTGCAGATGGCTGCAGTCAGGACATCCTGTCCTCAAACGACTGCGTCATCTTTATATTTTAAAGCATGTGCTTCACTGACCTGTGACTGCCATGTGGACATGGGACATTTAGGTTAAGTTCCCTACCTTCTTAGCACATAGCCTAAGACTCTCACCCACAGCAATAATGATATATTTCATTTAGAAACATCTGAAGCAAATACATTTCCTCTTCAGTTAGGATTTTAGTTCCTATTCCTGTCAAGATGGTAGGTGTGGAGCAGACTAATAATTCCCATTCTAGGGATTTTCATAAATTTAGTTTGAGAGTGCATGGCTTCCAATCCTGGAAGAAGTTTTCTTTTTGTTTTATTTTGTTTTGCTTTTTAGATGATGGCTTCAGAAAATAAATTAGTTGGAAAACTAAACAGCACTATGGACAGAGATTTTACAGATTGGCCTGGTAACTGTGAACACGGGACCCACAAGCATGCACATACACAAACCCATGCACAGACACAAGCACGTGGGCCTGATAACTGTGAACAGGGGACCCACACACACACACACACATGAACACTTGCACAAACACTCACATGTCTGACTTCTGCAAGAAAGGCCTTCCTCACTACAGACCACCATCTCTTTAGCCACAGTCTGGAGCAGATCCCACTTCCTCATGGTTCGCTCCTGGCACATTCTATGTTAAACTCTTCCTGGGCTGGGGCTGGTAACAGCTGTTGGCAGAAATGTCACCCAGGCCAGGCGCAGTGGCTCACTCCTGTAATCCCAGCACATTCAGAGGCCAAGGCAGGCAGATCACGAGGTCAGGAATTTGAGATCAGCCTGGCCAACATGGTGAAACCCCGTCTCTACTAAAAATACAAAAATTAGCCGGGCATGGTGGCACACGCCTGTAATCCCAGCTACTCAGAAGCCTAAGGCAGGAGAATCGCTTGAAACCAAGAGGCAGAGATTGCAGTGAGGTGAGATCGTGCCACTGCATTTCAGCCTGGGCAACAGAGCAAGAGAAAAGAAAGAAAAAAGAAAAGAAAAGAGAGAGAAAAGAAAGAAAGAGAAAGAAAAGAAAGAAAGAAAGAAACGAGAAAGAAAGATAAAGAAAGAGAAAGAAAGAAAAGAAAGGAAAGAAAGAAAAAGAGAAAGAAACAAAGAAAGAAAGAAGGAAAGAAAGAAAAGAAAAAGAAAGAAAGAAGGAAAGAAAGAAAAGAGAGAGGGAGGGAGGGAGAAAGGAAGGACAGAGGGAGGGAGGGAGGAAGGGAAGGAAAAGAGGAAGGAAGGAAGGAGAAAGAAGAGAAGAGAAAAAAAAGCAATGTCCCCCAAAGTGCCTGTGTGTATGTGCATTGTTTGCCATCAGTGCATCAGGGATTTGTGAACAGCTCTTTCTTCTGCTAGTGTATTACCATGGCCTTCTACTTAACCTCGCCGAGCACTGGTGTCCTCATCTGTAACGCTGGGATAGCGTCGTACTCACTATAAAGGGTGTTATGGAGATCAAACGAAGTCAAGCTCAGTTCTCATCCATAGAATTAAAACTGTGAATAATCATTATTGTTACTTTATTAGTGACAAGTTTTCTAATCTTGAAGAAAAACATAATGCTTTGGTTTTACATTAGTTTGCTAGTTACGTTCTCTTTTTTTTCACCCACCTCATGACTGTGCTGTTTATTCTATTTTGCTTATTTCAGTGAGGTGGTTGGGAACAAGCCTGCATCTGGCTATCTTATTTTCAAATCACAGATGATTGACTGTATGGATGCATTGGTTAAAGGAAGATGGCCACAATAATAAATAAACTCCAAAATCTTAGCAGATCCCAATTGTGGAATGTATTTCTTGTTCATATCATGTCTGAAGCAAGGGCTCTGAACTAGCAGGTGCTCCCCTCCAGGCAGTGACTCGGGGACCCAGCCTTCTTCCCTCTTTTCCTCTGCATCTCCCCTTGTGGCTGTCCACTCACCAAGCTCTAGTACACCGAGGTAGCAGGTGAGGAAAGTATGTGGCATTTCTCATGGGGGGTTTGTTGGCTCAAACCTGGAAATGCTACACATTCCTTCTTCCTACATTAAGCAGACAGGACCCAGTCCCATGTTATGCCTAACTGTAAGAGGTTCTTGGAATACAGCTGCGAGCTCGGGAGGAAGAAGAGACGGGGTTGATGACTGGCCTCTCTGTCCAGTGACGTTCTCTGGAAAAATGGAAATTGTGTACGCCTCCCTGTCTGCAGCAGGCAAGCACACAGAGCAGGAGCCTGTCTTATCATGGCTGTGATTAATCTACTTCTCTGAGTTTTTGCACCTATAACATAGGGAATAGTAAGAATATTCATTCCAAAAAGTCATGGGAATTAAATGAGTAACACTGTCAAGTCCTGTTAGCTTTATGATGACCCAACATCGCATGCTGCTTTCCAGAGCGTCTGTCTCTTTAGCTAACAGCGGCCACGCTCGAGCCTTCTCAGCCACCACTACAGGCAAAGGATCGTAGTTAAGAGAAGCACATTTTAGAGTCATGCCTGGCTGTGATGCCTGGCTCTCCTCCTTACTTCCCAGGCTATGCTGGGCAAATGATGCCATTCTCCATTTGCCTGTCTGTAGGGTGGGTTGTTTTAAGAATGAAACAGGGTGGCACACACATGGAGTGCTCAGCAGGCTTAGCTGCTGCTTCTTACCACACACAAAGGCCTCTTTACCCAACCTCAAGTCACAGGGCCACCTGAATAAAGTGATCCTTCACTAGTAACTGCTTTAGCCACGTGTGAATTAAAGCCAATGTTGGCCACTTTGATCAGAATCACCCCTCACAGCTCTCACCACAGTGGCAATGATTATGTTTTTAACCTCTGGGAGGCCTGATATCTTCACCAGGGTCCTGTGTTTTGTTGTTTTTCTTCTAACATTTTTCCTTAATTTCCAGACTCATAATCCATGAGCTACCAACTGAGGGTGGCTCAGCAGGACCCTTAATGATTTCTCACTGTCACAGGTGACCTGCAGAGCCATCCCAATGTCCGTGCTGTGCCCTGGTCCACCTTTCCTGGAGACCTACCACGGGAGTCCCTAGGCCGAGGTTCTGAGAAGGTGGCAGGGGCCGCTTCATTGTGCATGGACTAGGGGGAAGCTACAGGGCAAAGTGAGGGGCAGATGTGCTGGTGAAGATGAGGGCGAATCCAAAAAGACAGGATAAGGTACCCAAGGGAAAAGCTGGGGGATAAAGACCACTTTCCTCCCCAGGCGCTGAACTCAATGGCTTTCAGGACGTATTGAGCAGGTCTCCAGGAGAACGTGGGGAAGATCAGCAAGCAGGCTTACTGCAGTGGTGTCTGCCCTGGCCCCCAGCAGCCCTCTTCATCACACGGATCATTCAAGGAAAATCAGAGACATGCTTAGATGTCTGGCTTCTGCCACACAGGCCTCCCATTCCAAGCGGAGAGAAGCAGCTCAGCCTATTAGTAAGCAATTCTTACTGACATGAACAAATACTTCTGTGATGAGGGAAAGCAAGCTGTTTACCAACTCAGGATGTTTTGGACAAATGTTTGTGATTTTGATGCTAATGACCACAGTCTCATCATCAGTGTATTACACATCATGACAGGTCATAGTTGCATCAGTTTGCCTAACAATCACCTGATTTTGCGCATTTGCAGTAAGTGTGCTTTACAAGGTAATACACTGATAAGGTTGCATCCAGGGGTGGTGCATTAAGATTCACTTTTGAGGTTTTTCTTTTATGACCATTTGCGTTGTGGTGCCGGTGACGCCAGGAACCAGATGAGCATTTTTCCTCAGCAGTGCGGTCCCTGTCAACATGAATAAGTAGCTTTTCACATGCATGCCATTAAAAAAAATTCAGCTTGAAATTTGCCTCCAAAGCAAACTAAACTGACTACAGAAGGTTTGGTCCCAAAACGTACGTGTGCCCTCATTTACTATAAACAGTAAAAGGTTGCTGCATGGTGCTGGCCTCACAGAAGAGGAAGGAAGCAACTCTCAGAACACACAGTAGTAAGCAACTTAAAATAAGCCCGTGAGTGAGCTCTTCCCTGCACATTGCTGGGAAGTAAAATAAACATTTGCAACAGAGGAGAAAAAGCAGAAGTCTTCGTGAAAACTAAAACTCTATAGAATAGAGAATAGGCCTGGATGACGCTCATGACTTTGGTCTCAACAAAGCAATAAATGTCATCCAGAGGTGATCAAATGTCATCGTGATCCTGAGACATTTGAAAATGGCAGGAGACATTTATTGTAAATGTATTACTGCAAAGCCACGAATGCTATTCCTGCTACATGACAAGATAAAAAGCAGATATTACAAAGCAACTGAAGGAAAAGCTGCACTGTTTCTCTGTGGATGAGGCATTGAAAGCTGATGTTATTTTGAGGTGGGGGCGAATGAATGTACAGTTATCTGGCTATCAGCACCTGTCTTCTCTCTTCTTCATTTCACCAACTTGGACTAGGCCAGTGCCCCAATTTACTGTAGACTCCATTCTGGGCCACTCTTGGAGAATTTTAATCTTCTGCCTAGAACCTGAGGATCTTTCCATATGCTCTCACTGTTTATTATTGCCAGGCACAGGGGTCACCACGTGGTGGGCATGATCAGCCATTTTCAAACACCAGCCCCCAAGACATTGACAGGCTTGAATTTCCCCTCCTCTACCCCCTTTACTGGCAAGTTCTTGATTCTGCCTAAAACCAAACCTGACTTTTGGAAGATGTGGTGGTGCTAGAATCACAATGCCTTTGCAGAGGTGAGCAGGACTGCATGTGAGTCCTGCGCCCCCACAGTGACCAGCTGCACAGTGGGCTGCCAGGAACAGTAAGAATTGGCCTCCCCATAGCCCGACAAGAAGAGGTGGCTCACTCCTCCGTCAATCAGGAACTCACCCAATATCGAATATCTAAAGCTTTAAAGATTCAAAAATGGGCCCCTTCCTTTGAGGGGTTCACTTTCCAGAAGAAAAGTTAAACATTTCGCAAAAGAGTTGAGATAGCCAAAGCCGTCCACAGTCGCAGATACAAAACGTGAGCGCAGGATGGGCTGTCCTCAAAGCCTGTGGCCTTGCTCTCGACGCTGCTGCGTGTGAGGGACATGGGACCAGGTCCCAGACTCACGACATCACATCTGGTGACTCAATGACCTCCAAAGAGCTTAAGGCAGGCCCTGGGAGTTGAATTCAGCTTCAGGAGGGGTGTCACGGCCCGGACTCAGAGCCTTTGATCTTCTTTAGCAGGGCTCCGAAGTTAAGTCCTATTTCCCACAACCAACTTTCAAAGAACTAACTTGGTGAAACATATCAAAAGTAGATGTTTTTCTCCTAAGATTTGGACCTCACAGACAGCAGGGACCAAAGACTTTGTAATTGCATTATTGACACGCACCTCAGCACCCTTTGGAGAAGTGGCGGCCTGGGAACCTGACACACCCTCAGGCCCAGCCAGTCTCCTTGAAAATCAAGATGCTTGTAGGATTAGAGACCTTCACGGTCACTCTGCCGACCCATCTATCACTGTCCAGTTCTATAAATCAGAATAAGAGGGAGTTGAAATACAAAACGGTTACCTTGGAGGATATTTGTAATGGTTCAGCAACCAATGTAAGAAGAATTCCATATTTTTTCATTGCGAGGTTTTAGCCAGTATCTCTGGAAGATAATCAAGGTCAACCTTAAAAAATAAAAGTGAAGACATATACATTTACCTCTATACAAAAGCCCTAGGCTTAGGCAAATTCAATAATGACTCTTCCATTTTGCTTACGTGGCCCAGACCACTGGCTTCCCCATGATTAGCTCCCTCTCTGCTCAGCCAAACCCTGGCACCGCCAAGACAGCTGGCTCCCTGCACTCATGGATTACCTCCACTCCTCCACCGCACTTCAAAGAGGCTCTTCCATTCCTTTACTCAAAACTCCGTGCTATGAATCTTCCATCTCAACCAGATGCTTGGCTTCTGATTTCTCTAAAATAAATATGACTATATAAAAAAGTAAATATAAGACAAAATACAATAAAATTCTGCTTGGGACAATGATGTGAAAAGCACTCTTGGGGCCAAGAACTTGAGATCAAAGCCCACATCTGAGCCTGGCTTGAGAGCTACCGTTTTGGGACTTGGATGTGGGACCCACGGAGGGCCTCCTCACAGGTAGCTCATTTTTATAAAATGTGGTTCCCAAGGACCCCTCTCTCAGCAGTGGACTTGCACCCCAGAAGCCATCGTTGGCCATCTGCGCTTGTGAGTAGCTTTTCTTGGCTGTTGAACAAGACTGCGTGGCTGGGTCTGAGCTGATGCCCCCTCGAGAGACACGTCCTCAGGCTGTCTGGGCAGATCCAGGACCGTCTTCACTGTGCCTTACAGAATGTTTGGACACGACACCAGGCCATCACCAGATTTTTGTAAATCTTGTTGCTTTATCCAACAACAACTCAGAGCAAAAATTTTAATGTCATCATTTTTAAAACATTGCTTTCAAATGTTTTTTAATGGACACATAATCATTATACACATTATTGGGGTCCACAGTGCTGTTTTGATGCATATCATACATAGGGACCAGATCACGGCAATTAGCATATCTGTTATTCCCAACACAAAGCAATAGGAAATAACACTTTTTAGCCCTATTACTTCAGCACTGATCAGACCGCACTGAGAACAAGCATGAGAATGCTCGGCCCCAAAGGTAGCTATGCCGAAAGTCATGGGAGAATAAAACAGGAAACACTGAGTAAAAATTCCTTTTCTAACAGAGCAATACTATAATACATGCATGATTAAATTAAGTCCCTAACACACAGCTTAGGCTTTAGTAATAGTGGGGCTGTTTCTTTTTACTTTATTTTTTAAATTTTTGTCTTATAGTTCAAACTGCCAAGCACAGTGGCAAATTGCCAGCTTTCGTTAATTTCCTAATTGACTGCAAGACATTCTGCTTCCTTAATTAAGACTTCAGAGAGAATAAAAATATAAAAATTGATAAAATGCAAAAATGTTGTTGATTTCTTTTAATAATGAGATTCCAGTTACAAAAGGAAATGATTAAGAAAAAGAAATCAAAGGCAGTTTAGTTCCATTTAATTTAGCAAATATTTTTTGAGTACCTGCCATATGCTTTCAGTAATGAACACTGAAATTATAAAAAAGGATTAAGAATCTGTGCATATTTTAGAGTAGTTTGTAACGTAACAATGGAGGTCTCTATTTCAAAACTACTGAAAAAGTCATACAGAATGGAATACTAGTATTGTGACATTTTAAAGATTAGAGACAAACTACATTCAGTTTGAAGGCTGCAGGGATATTAGAGGTTTGAAGTATTCCAAGGCAGCAAGTCACTGGGAATAACAAATTCACAGGTGAATAGAATGTCTTAAGCCTGTATTCAAGGGAGTGGAGGGACCATTAGTAGGAGCAAGAAAATTGGGGGTGGGAGGATAAGGAGGAGACCCTGAAGGAAAAATGTGAGTCTTAGGGTACAAACAATCATCACACTATGTGGACCTCAAAAAGCACACCTTGTGGTCCAGGAGCCCAGAGCTGGGAATGCATATAAAAAATTATCTACAGAGGGAGGATGAATACAATCTTCTGCCTGAGAGACATCCCGACGTCAAGGAAGAAGGTTGAGACAAAGAGCAAAGAGCAGGTGAAAGCCAGAATTCTGCAAAAACCTACATTAAGAATATAGAAAAAGAAAGCCATAAGAAGCAATAATAGTGAAGTATAGCCATAAAAATATATTTTGATAAAAACCTTTAAAAAGAAAAGTGTCCAGAAGAATGTTGGAATCAAAGTACATCTAGTCATGTCAAATTTACAGAAGCTCAAAGACAATAAGACTGGCTTGCTTTGGGGAAGAGACAGTCCAATTTGATAAGTGATTTTAGTAGAGTCACAGGAGAAAAAATTAGTTATCAAGAGACACATTATGAATAAGAGTAGTGGCTGAAGTGAGAAAATAATGGCCAAACATTTTATGGAGCTGGATGTTGAATAAAGTTTGTTATACTGAGCAATATAAAACATAAAGTCAGGAAAAGCCTTTTTGTTTTTTATAGGGGAGAAATAATATAACAGGGAAAAAAGAAAAAAAAAATAGAATAATTGGTGGATAAAGATTCTGAGGATGAAGTAAAGTTCTTAAAGGAAATATAGGTGGAAAAGAGAAGGATTATTTCCTCTAAGATGAGAGAGAAGAAAGTGAGTAGTAAGAGAATGAGGATACAGAAGGAAAAAAATAGAAATCTGAAATGGAGACGAGAAAAGCCGGCAACATTCAGGAAACACTTGATGAAGAAATTGAGTTAAAAATCTTAGAAGTATTGAGATGACGAGACTCCCGGATTACAGGGCAGAAGAAGCACGGAGGTTGAGCAAAGCGACGAGTTTTTGATCACTGCCATTGGAGTACGAGAGGGTTTCAGCAAACAGTATCATGATGGGGGGGTTGGCAGGGAGAATACATCATTGTATGGATTGTTATATTCTCTATTTTATTTATTTTTTTGCCAAAGTGTAAATGGTTTAAGAATAGAACTAAAATGTATATTACTCAGAACACTTAGCACAGTTGAATGCTTATAATAAATCTTAATTTCATCTGCTAAAATCCTTGTGATAAAACTAAACGCTTTCCCACTAAGATCAAGAACAAGACAAAAATGTCCCTGCTCACTACTCCTTTTCAATACCATACTGGAAATCCTAGGCAATGCAATAAGGCAAGATAATGAATTAAAGTATATTCAGGTTAAGAAGAAAGAAATAAAATAGTTTTGCTGACGGATGAAACAATTTTCTCAATAAAAAAATCAAAGAATGAAAAACAACAGCAAAGAAAAACAGCCTCGTGGAACTAATAAATGATTACAAAAAGGTTTCAGAATGCAAGATTCATATACAAAAATTAGGCCAGGCATGGTGGCTCATGCCTGTAATCCCAGCACTTTGAGAGGCTGAGGCAGGCAGATCACCTGAGGTCAGGAGTTTGAGACCAGCCTGGCCAACATGGTGAAACCCTGTCTCTACTAAAAACATAAAAATTAGTCAGGCATGATAGCACACACCTGTAATCCCAACTACTTAGGGGGCTGAGACAGGAGAATTGCTTGAACCCAGGAGGTAGAGGTTGCAGTGAGCCGAGAGCATACCACATTACTCCGGCCTGGGTGACACAGCCAGACTCTGTCTCAAACACATATATGTATTTTTGTATGTATATATATATTTGTGTATATATATTATATTTATATATTTGTTATATATGTTTTGTATATGTATATACAAAATCAATTGTTTTCTAAATACCAACACTGAAAAATTGGACTTTGAAATTAAAGCCACAATACTATATACTAATACCAGAAAAAAAAAAATTCAGTATAAATCTAACAAAATATTTATAAGATCTAAATGAAAAAAAATATAAATTGTGATGAAAGTAGTCAAAGATTATCTAAATAAATGAAAAAATATCCCATATTGATGAATAGAAATACTCAATATTGTTAAAGCATCAGTTCCTCCCATATTAATTGACAGATTAAATGCAATTCCTATTAAAATCCAAGTAAGTTGTATTGTGGCTATCAACAAATTGATTCTAAAGTTTATATTGAAAAGCAGGAGACCCAGAATATCCAACACAGTGTTGAAAAAGAACAATGTTTAGGACAGACTTAAAGACTTACTGTAAACTACAATGATCAAGACACTGTGATATTGGTAAAAGAATAGACAAATAGATAATGGAGCAGAAGAAAAAGCCCTGAAATACACTCACACAAATGATCCTTCGCATAGGAACAAAGGCAATTTAATGGAGAAAGTTTGGTCTTTTCAACAAGTGACACCAGAACACCTGGATATCCACATACAAAAAACAAATCCAGACACAGACCTTACATCAAGATTGCTCAACCCACAGCCTGTAGGTAGCATGAAACCCAGGACAGCTTTGAATGTGGCCCAATACAAATTCATAAACTTTCCTAAAACATTAAGAGGTCTTTTGTTTCGTTTTGTTTTGTTTTGTTTTTGCTATTCAGCTATCTTTAGTGTTAGTGTATTTTATGTGTGGCCCAAAACAATTATTTTTCTTTCAATGTGGCCTAGGAAAGACAAAAGGTTGGACACCCCTGCCTTACACCATTCACAAAGATGGACTCAAAATGGATAATAGACCTAAATGTAAAACAAAAACTTATAAAACTTCCAGAAGATGACATCACAGAAAGTCTTCAGGCAAATGACTAAGAAATGTCAATTAATGGCCACTGAGAATAGACACCATGACCACCATGTTTGTGGGGAAGCCACTCACTTAGAGCTTGGGTGAGATCTGCAGCTTCAGCTTTAAATATCCACTATAGTAATATCCATTATATTACCTGACTTTGTTGTCTTGAGGTGCACTTCACCTATGACCTAAATATTTCCTTCTACATTTTCAATCTGTTTTTATTTGTACTCATTCTAAAATAACCTTCTAAGCACGTTTCTGTCTCATGACCCTGAGAAGAATGATACAGCACACTACCACTGACTACACATAAATTAGAGCGATTTCCTTAGCAGGGTCCTCTTCACAAGGTATCCCATCAAAAGCAGGTTTCAGGGTGAAAACAAAGGACATATGAGGGAGTTCACAGAATGGGATGGAAAAAGAAAGTCTGTGAAAATGGAGTGAAACCATAGGGTGACAAACTTCATTGTCTTCAAATTATGCCTAGAAATAATAATAAAATAGCATTCAAGTCAGGTTAATCCCCATTTCCCTAGACTACACACTGTAATTCTACTATTACACTGAAACTGGATTGTATGAAATGTTGCCTAAAAGATTACACCGTTTGGCTGAGTGCAGTGGCTTATGTTTGTAATCCCAGCACTTTGGGAGGCCCAGGCGGGCAGATTACTTGAGGTCAGGAGTTTGAGACTAGCCTGGTCAACACAGTGAGATCCTGTCTCTATGAAAATACAAAAATTAGGCATGTGTAGTGGTGCACGTCTGTAGTCTCAGCGGCTCAGGGGGCTTAGGTGAAAGAATTGCTTGAATCTGGGAGGCAGAAGTTGCTGTGAGCCAAGATTGTACCACTGTACTCCTACCTGGGCAACAAAGTAAGACTCCGACTCAAAAAAAAAAAAAACACCATTCAAAATTCAGAAATTATTTCTGCATATGTCTTCTTTTTTCCTTATAACTGGAGCCTTTTCTTTTAATCTCTTCTCTGCCATCAGCAACACGTGGTTTCACCTTGAAATAATGGGGTCAATCCAGGTATATTTGTTGTTAATTGGGACACCAGTGAAAATGTAATTAGAACAGACTTTCATAGGATGTAACAATTAAAAAACTGGGAGCGAAGTTTGGTTTGAAGTTGGGTTTCTATGGAAATAGCAAAGCTCTCAGAATAACCTGCCAAAAAAATCTGAATTCAGTATGAAGTGTCTAGATACCAACAGCAGGTAGACAACAGAAATGAGAATCAAGAAAGGAAGATCAAAAGTGATTAAGAGAAAAGAAGTAAAGGACAAAAATACATGTTATTGAAGAAATGACTGTGCAGTGGATCTGAAAGAAAAAAAAACCCAGAGGGGAAGAAATGTGTACGGTAGTATTAAAGTATATATCTAAAATACAGCAATTACATTTAAAAAGAACATGCATATTCTTTGCCCAAGAATGTCATGAGAGTAGGTGCCAGTACATTAAATTATAATCTCTCTGGGGAAGAAGTACAAGCAAATTTACTAAGGTATTTAAAGTTGCACTTTAAAATTTTTAAAAAGTAATTTTTAAAAATTCCACTGGGAGCAATAATTTATTGGCAACTATATCGACTCAACAAAACGTTTCCAGTTCTAATTTCACAGGGCCAGATTAGGTTCTTATTTTTATTCTCTGTATTATATATATTTAATTACCATCTTCAGAACTTTAAGTAGAGCTAAAAATTGAGGAAATTATGGCAGATGTCCTCAAGAAAATAGGCATGCTTTTAAAAATTACATATTTAAATCTCAGATCACAAATGAAATATTGAAGACCGATAGGGTTAGCAAAAAACTAATTAGTCTTCACTCATCAGATCTGTTTTACGTAGGATCCTTATTGCATTGATCCATTCTTTTCCCAGCAAGTATTTACTCCAAGCTTGTCAAGAGATCAGCAGCATGGACTAGAAAACGCAGCATTGATTTAGGGCAGCCAGGACCTAGTCACAGCCTCCTCTCTCTTTACCGACCACTTGGCTTAATTCGGTATATACATTTTTATCTGAAAATTGCAAATAATAATATTTGCTCTGCTTACTTCACAGAGGTTTAGTAAGGATGGAATGGATGATTGGGTACTGCGCTCTGTCCAAAAAATTACGTAACTCTTCCAGGCCATGCGCCAATTTTATATGACAGTAGGAGAAACACATACCAAAAATGTTTAACTGCTAGACAAAATTGAATATATGATTAAAAAGAACAATACATATAGAAAGTGCTATAGCATTTGAGAAAACGGGGGAAGCCAATATAGACTGCTAGATGTGATTCTATAACCTCCTTCGTGACCCACACATTGCCTGGAAACGCAACTCTAACCTGAAACCTTCATGCTCTGTCTTCAACCCTGTTTTCATTTGTTCTGTCCCCAGATCATAGATGGCCACTTGCTATCATTAAGTCGTTCTTCAACCTTCTGTCTGAGGTCTCCTCCACTGCTTCTGCTGGACCCAGGATCTCGCACTGAGTGTGGGAAACACGGCCCCAGATCCACTGTGCTCGGCCTTTCTCACCTAGGGAGAATTCTTGTTCCTTCCCATTCCTAATTTTTTCTAATTCTCTGATTTCTAAGGCTGCTCTTTAAAAAACATTCTATGGTAAGTTCATGTTCTTTGCAAGGACATGGATGAAGCTGGAAATCACCATTCTCAGCAAACTAACACAGGAACAGAAAGCCAAATACCACATGCTCTCACCCATAAGTTGGAGTTGAACAATGAGAGCACATGGACACAGGGAGGGGAACATCACACACCGGGACCCGTTGGGAGGCAGGAGACAAGGGGAGGGAGAGCATTAGGACAAATACCTCGTGCATGTGGGGCTTAAAACCTAGATGATGTATACCTGTATAACAAACCTACACGTTCTGCACATATATCCCAGAACTTAAAGTAAAAAAGAAGTTCAAGAGATCGAGACCATCCTGGTCAACACAGTGAAACCCTATCTCTACTAAAAATACAAAAATTAGCTGGGTGTACTGCCACGTGCCTGTAGTCCCAGCTACTTGGGAGACTAAGGCAGGAGAATCTCTTGAACCTGGGAGGCAGAGGTTGCAGTGAGCCAACATCATGCCACTGCACTCCAGCCTGGTGACAGAATGAGACTCCGTCTCAAAAAATAAATAAATAAATATAAATTTTAAAAGCAATAAAACAAAAATAAGAAGCATTCTGTGTACTTCATGAAGTGATTCTGCTACAGGCCTTAATGATTACCACTTCTCACTCCAAATCCCTACCCTACGTTTTTACTGTTTCCGGTTCAGTTTCAGTTTTAGAATAAATAATTAATCAAATTCTCCTGGAGCAAATGGCAGGAGACATTCTGCTTTGGTTGGAATAAAATTTCATTGCAAATGCACTGCTAGAAGTCATAGTGAAATATTACCAGATCTAGAGACCCAAGAGAACACAACCAGGAATAAAGGAAATAAAAAAAGTGTTCTGAACCCAGTTCTGGGGGAGAACTTTACCTTCAGACAGTGTCATGGATATGCCTCAGTCCTTATTCTCATGCTAGTGTATTGTCACACTGCTAATAAAGAAATACTCTAGACCGGGTCATTTGTAAAGGAAAGAGGTTTAATTGACTCGCAGTTCTGCGTGGCTGGGGAGGCCTCAGGAAATTTACAATCGTGGCAGAAGGGGAAGCAGGCACCTCTTACATGGTGAGAGAGAACGTGTGTGAAGGAGGAACTCTCAAACACTTCTAAAACCATCAGAGATCTTCTGAGAACTCACTCACTATCATAAGAACAGCATGGGGGAACCGCCCCCATGATCCAATCACCTCCTTCCCTCTACGGGTAAGGATTACAGGTCCTTCCCTTGACACGTGGGAATTGCAATTTGAGAAAAAATTTGGGTGGGGACACAGAAGCGAACCATATCACTAGGCATTGAAACAGTGCTATGCTTTGTTAGAAGGTTTTTATTTTGTATTTGGAGGTGGGGAGGATGTTGAGTGAAACGATTTAAGATATTTTTGAATTCTTGGTGTGGAGGAAATCAAGGGTAATTATTACTATGTTCTTCAGCACTGCATAAACACTCTCTTTTCTCTGGTTTGCACCAAGAGCAGCTCCAAGAGAATGAGGGTTTGTCCAAGACAAGAGTTTCCCAAAGCTGCTGCCCTCTGTAGAAGGTGGCTTGGCTATCTTTGACTGGTGACGATTCAGGTCAACAGTTGCTACTGATTCATAGCTAGGGTGGGATAATTTAGGTGGAAGGACAGAGTGTCTTGGTTACTGAGATTTATGAAGTTACCTGACCAGCAAACTGCATTATTAGTGATGCTCACCAGCCAGGCTTCAGAAATATTTTTGTTTTAGTGACATTTCTTCTAAAGCACCCATCAAAGACAGCCCCCAGGAACATTTTATTCCTGATTGCCATATTTTCTTCACTTATTGTAATTTGCTTAAGCAGACGTTACGATGCTAAATTGGCTTCGTATTATGCACAGAGGTACGAGCTTCCAATACCTTCTGAAATAAGCAAGCAGAAGGGGTAATTAAATCTTGTCTTTTTCTTCACATTGCTCGGCATGTTCTTTTATTTTTCTGGCTCCTATGCTGACAACCCAGCAGGAGATTTTATAAGCCAAAAATACCTGATTACTTCCCAACTCTTGGGAAAAGGACAGAACACACTTCGGAAGAAGGAGAACTAATGATGGCTTTTGTGGAGGTGAGAGCAGGGTGAAAGTTGAGGAAGCTCAGAGCAGAATGAATTCCAAGCAGCTCTGGTAGGGCTGACCTCGCGGGCTGCCCTGTCCTGAAAGGCAGGTGTTGTACTGAGGTCACATAGCTGTTTTTTCATTGTATGATGAATTTCTGGTACATCCCCAACATGGTAGGAGAGGTGGATTCCAAATTGTAACCACGTTGGAGCATTCTGTCTTCTACTGCTCCCTCAATGGTACAAACATAGAAGTCGTGGTTTACTTAGAACAACTCCTGGCAATGAAGGGAGTGGCTGAGACACTGGCCTGGGATTCCAGACCTTCCCCCAGCAAACACACAGTGCAGGTCACCTGTGCTCTGCTCCTGTAAAAACGCTGCACACTGTCTCATGTGTCCACACTGCCTGGGCCTGGGAACACTCCATCCCAGAGGAGAAAGGAACCTGATGTGCTCATTGACCAAGACCATGACTCTCAGAACAGGCATCCAACCTCTGTGGTTGGATAGAGAAGCCTCAGAGCACACCTTCAGCCCTGCTAGAAAGTCGGCCTTTTAACTGACCAGCTTATTCCAGGAATGTTTTTACTTTTCTTTCTAAGGTCAGGCTGATCACACTACTGGGGCTGCAAGCACACAAAGGCTACAGGTGCAAAAAACAAAAGATGAAAAAACAGACGCTGGCAGAGAAAACAGGGTCAGAGGTGCTGTCGTGCCTGTGAGCCCTTCGCTGGCCACCTGCGTTCTGCTGGCAGCCCACGGCTGTTCTGCACCTTCTTGCCGACTGCAGAGACCTCGGGCCACCCTTGGCTATGGCCTGTGTCTCTCGGGCTGCCTCTGCACCTGCCTGCTAATGCCCTCCTTGGTGTCGTTTGGTAAAGCATTGAGTGATTAATTTTCTCACCAGCTTCTTAAGGCAAAGAAGAGTCTCTCTGGGGTGGAGGCTGAGAGACAGGTCTCTATGGAACAAGGAGGATGGAGGAGTTTTGTGTAGGAGTGTGGTAGGCTGGTTGTTGATTTATTCATCTGCAGATGTGGCTGGTTTGAAAGGGAGGTGAGAGAAGATGAGGGAAGGGGAGGGGAGAAGAGGAAGAAGAGGGGAGGGAAGAGGAGAGGAGAAGAGAAATGAGGAGGAGAGGAGGGGAGTGGGGAGGAGAGCACAGAAAGGTCTGGAGAAAGAGCCAGACAGCAAAGGTGGAGGAATTTTAGATCACAGATTTCTGTTCTTTACTTTAACTGAGTTAGTGAGTGAATTTTGCCACCAGTCATCTTACTTGGATGTCAAGGAAAAATGCAGAGACTCAGGGACTGACGGTCACTAGGATGACATCAAAATTTACAGACACTTGATGACAGAGAGGTCCCAGTTTTGTTCTGTTTTGCTTCATAGCCGGTGTTTTTTGTCTTGTCATCGTTTCTGACTCCTGGCCTTTGTCTGCCATCCCCTGCCTGACCAGCCACATGTACACACTCTCCAGTCCCACAGAGACACCCCCAGCTCGCTCCAGCCTGTCAAGCTCTGCATGTGGCAGTTTCTTCCTTTTTTTTTCTGGTTCAACCACCTTGGTCTGCTTTTTCTGTCTTTTTATTTTAACTCCTTTAGTGTGTCATGCCCCTTCCATTTCAACTGTGCTGCACACTGGATTTTGCAGTTGCTTTTCCTAGCTAATTTCTATCCCTCCTGCAGTTCTCAACCTGCACATCAATTCTTCCTGGAACCAGCTCCTCTACCTCCCTGAAGAGGTGCAAACCTTCCATCATGTGCTACGGGACCATCAGGGCTTCCTTATGGAATTCATCACGGTTGTCGTCAACTAGTCACTTGGCTATTGACTTGGATGAGATCTATTTCTCCCTATAGCTAGTTTTGCCTAATTGCAAAAAAAAAAAAGAAGAAGAAGAAGAAGAAAAAGAAAGAAAGAAAGAAGGAAAGAAAGAAAGAAAGAAAGAAAGAAAGAAAGAAAGAAAGAAAGAAAGAAAGAAAGAAAGAAAAAATATGGCTCCTTCCCCAATATTTCTGAGTGTCTTTCTGACAAAGGGAAGATGTGTGCCTAGCCGTGCTGCCATGGCTCACCATTGCCTGGCTTGACCTTTCTCCTCCTCCAGAGACCTCTGAGATGTTATCATATCCCATGATGCTTCCACTCACTGCTGGTCTCTTTGATTTTTTTTTTTTTTTTTTTTTTTGAGGGGAAGTTTTACTCTTGTTGCCCGGGCTGGAGTACAATGGCAAGATCTCGGCTCACCTCAACCTTCACCTCCCAGGTTCAAGTAATTCTCCTGCCTTAGCCTCTCGAGTAGCTGGGATTACAGGCATTTGCCACCACACCTGGCTAATATTGTATTTTTAGTAGAGATGGGGTTTCTCCATGTTGGTCAGGCTGGTTTCAAACTCCCAACCTCAGGTGATCCGCCTGCCTTGGCCTCCCAAAGTGCTGGGATTACAGGCATGAGTCACCGCACTGGGCTCCATTCTCTTTGATCTTAACCTGTAGATACACACAAAATATATATTGGTTCTGTTTCTCTGGAGAACGCTGACTAACATACTTGTCAATGTAGAAACATAACGACTTTCTTTCTTGAGATAGATAAGTAACCTCTTTCAGGGAATTGTTGATGGACTGTCCAATATGTCTAATTATTTTTTTCTTTCAGCCACTTCTCTATGTTAGATATTTTTGATAGTTAACATATAGAATTGTACTTTGAATCATTGAGCACACAGCATTAAGTCTACTTAGGAGATTCTCATTAGATATTTATTTAAAATGGCTTTCTGATTGCTCTAACTTACATTTAGTTGACAAGCACGAGAGCATTTTACAAGAGTTAGGAAGCAGCTGCTCCAACCTCATGCATGAAGGAAAGGAGAGAGCCAGAAGGCCATTCTACCCCACAGCCTGTCTCCCAGTAATCTACAGCATGAGCCGTGAGACAACCTCTTTAAGGAGATAGCATCCTGAGTGTTTCCAAAGATCAGAAGAGTGTGGCTCACATGCTGATGCAAAATTCAGATCTTAGAAAAGAGGAGCTGAATGTGGAGCTGTCTAGAGCCTGAGCAAATGCATTTAGAGGCTGTCCCCCTTGCAGCAGGTGTTGCAAATTGAACCCAGATAACTGATGGCACTGGGCCTCTGCCACTTAGCGGGACTTGTTTTTCTCCTGTCTCAAGTCTGGTTCCCCAGAAACAAACCAGAACTCACCAGAATTAAGACCAGAGTTTGCCTTCAAGTGGAGGAAACTGGATAGGGAAGAGGAAGAGGAGGAAGGAGCCCACCCACAGCATCATCCATCTCAGGCGGGTTCCTTGCGCTGCAGTCTGACCCCAGTGGGAATCCTCAGTGTTCACTCAGCTCAGTGCAGTCCCCACCAGGGGCCAGGGAGTCAGGCTTTCAGATGCTGTCCTGCAAGTGAGTCCAAGGTGCTTCTTCTCTCTGGCCCTAAAGGTAAAGCAGCTCTGGGAGCCTGAGGGGAAGCCCCCACAGTGGCAACTCAGGAGCTAACACTAAGAAGCAAAGGCAGCAGAGGCTGTCATTGAGATTCATTCTTTACCATCCCATTAATTTTTTGAAGTTTCTTTTTGGCTGGGCATGGTAGCTCACACCTGTAATCTTACCACTTGGGAGGTGGCTGAGGCAGGTGATTGCTTGAGCCTGGAGTTTGAGACCAGCCTTGACAACAAAGGGAGACTCCCATCTCTACAGAAAATACACACATTAGCCTGGTGCGATGGTGCACCCCTGTAATCCCACCCACTCAGGGGCTGAGGCGGGAGGAGTACTTGAGCCCAGGAGGTGGAGGCTGCAGTGAGCCGAGATCACACCACTGTGCCTCAACCTGGGTGACGGAGCAAGACGCTGCCTCAAAACCAAAAACTTAGAAAACAAATTGTTTTTCTACGTAATTGAACAAATTGTAGAGAATGTGGTTAAGTCCTTATATATGAATATTATATAGTCACCTAGGGTGTCAAGTCTGAGAAGTAAAGATTTGAGTATTTACAGCACAATAAGATTTTTTAACTTCTAATTAGCAATTACTGCAAAACTTGCATGGCACATGGATTAAATCTTGTTCGTGGTTTAAAGAAAGAAGAGCTGTTATGTATAGGGGTGGAATTGTTGAATTAGGATCTAAGCAGCTCATAACAGACCCTACATATTTGGGGGCCAATAAAACAGGCTCAGTTATATAAAAAATAAACATAACGATTCCCTCAGAGGCATCTCTGAGGTAGTGATTGAAAACACATGCCCTGAAAGCAGATGACCCACATTTTCACCACTGCTCCAATGATTTGTACCGTGAGACCTTCAGCAAGCTCTTAACCCTCACTATGGCTCAACGCCTTTATCTAATGGGTAGAGACAATAGCACCTATCTTGCAGGGTGGTCATGGTTGGGAATTAAATGACAATAAAGTCTGTTCTACAACTCCAGCTATCTCTCCTCCACAGAAACCACGTAAATGAAAGCTTTTGTTCATGTGATCAGATGGAGATTGAGGTGTAAGGAGACATTCTTATCAATAGGAAGATGTTGTAACCAAATCACATGCAATAGGTTATTTAAGTGTCAGACACTGTGATAGAAATTTAATATATACTGTGTCTTCACATCCTTAGAGCAGCCTAAAATCTCGATACTATTATCTATCCATTTATGTAAACAGAGACTCAGAAAAGTTAAGTCATACGATACACAAATCAACCACAATTTGAACCCAAATTAACACCTTAAGATAGACATGGAGAAAGGTGTGCTAATTTCAAGGAGGGAAAAATAGAACAGTTAAGAAGTATGAAATTAGGACATATTCGAGAAACCTGGACATGATTCTTATAAACAATTAAACCACAATTAAACTCTCATGACACTTGTCATGAGAAGAATGAGTTTTGTTCCAGAGGTCAGAAGTACAAGTAGGAGACAGAAAGTGGGTTAGAAGAGCTGTGATAGCTTGGTGATGACATAATGCCCATTGAAGCCTTAGCTTTTATTGGTTCTGTATCTTTTAAAGCAGTTATCAGTGATAAATATTGCCAGTGGGTCCCGAAACATGGAGAGAGTATTAAAACCATCTACCCATCCCACCTACATTCCAGGCAGAGAATGACTAGGTTGAAACCAAGGGCCACTGAAGCAAATGCTGGAAATATTAAGTCTGGGCATCTGGTTCAAATTATTTCAGTTGAAGAAGAATCTTATCAATTACATACCCAAATAGAATCAACAATATTAGGGTAGAACACAGAGAGGCCAATCATTATTTACCTCTGTGGACCGAGGTAACCTCAAGTCCAGAGATCTCCAGCTCAACCCAAGCAGGGCAGTCTTTGGCTCAGAAAACCTTGTCCAGGTTTCAGCACGCAGACCATGTATGCATTTGGTGTATCACAAATGAAGTGGAAACCACCACTTTGTTACAAAAGGCTTGGTGCTGTAGTGAGCAAGTTCCTGTCTATCAACTCCAGGGTACCTGAGTGAAGGGGTAAGACTCCAGGCATCAGGCTTGAAGACACACTGGCCCAAAGTAAACGCCGTTCTGCCAACTGTGGGTGTTGCAGCCAATCCCTTTCTAATCCTCAATCTCCTTGTCTGTATGAAGGACTGCCAAGGAGGTTGCATGAGCTATGCATGCCGCAATAGTTTCCACAGAGGAAGTCCTCCGCAAACGTTAACTATCATGTTATTAAAGCATCTGCCATTTTATGGTGACTTCCTCTTTTCACATTAATCTATCTTATTTTGCCATCATCCTCTTCGTGTTACAAACCTGAAAGCTAACAGAAGATCGCAAGTGCCACTACAGTATACATTCTATCCTTTGGTCTTTTATTTTGGCACAGTCTAAAACACTGTGTAGCACATAGAAGTGTCCAATAAATCTTTGACAAATTAAGGAGATTGCAGCATTAATAGCATTAGCATTCATTCTGTATTTTCTTTGCGCTGGGCCCCGTCCTAAGTGTTTTACATGCTTGATCTCCTTTAATCTTCACTAGCAGTCCTGAAATGTAAGTACTGTATGAATGAAATACATTTTTGATGAATTAAAAGAATGCCATTTTCATTGCCATAGCAACACAGTTCTGAAACTATGAATCCGATTTTAGAAGACATAATCACTGTTTTCTCTCGTTTTCTGCTTCAGTCTTAATGTGCCGTTGAAGGTATTTATATGAAAATAGCTACAGCATGGGTCCTGCGCCCGAGGGGATTTTTATCATTGATATCACTGCTTCCCAAGATTGAAAGTAGTTGTTCTAGAATCTAGATCCCCAAAATTTGGTAGAGCAGCAGTTCATGCAATGAGGCACCCAGACCCAGGAGGTTCTTGGTAACATTTCAGAGACCTGTAAAACCAAAGGAAGAAACATGGTGGGTATTTGGGAAATTGGGTTTGGATTCAGTTGTTAAACAACTTAAAACATTAGTTTCTAGTGAAACATACATGATGTGTTACAGAAAGTTCAACATTTGCACGAATGCTGCATATACATGTTGGGTTCACCTCAAGCTGCCAGAGACAGACACCTCCAGGCTACCACTGTTTCTGCCTACACTAGGGAAGCCCAGAGTGCATCACAGAAATCTCTGGCATGCTGCAACCTCCACCTGCAAAGGAACTGTGCTTCATTGAGGGCAGAGCTGCTCCTGATGATGGAAGCAACCAAGAATGTGGTGGAGGTGAGTCTTTCTTGGGCACAACATGAGTGCCCAATATGTTATTCTTGGGCACAACATGAGTGATGTGGAGTCACTGCTATCGTTTTATGTTTTAATTTCCTCGCAACTCACTAGCCTCCATGGACTGATTTTATAATCTTTGCATAATGGTGCAAATTGGGCAAGGACAACAATACACCAAAAATAAGTCTGTACCATGGTGGTGGTAAAGGCAACACCTAGGTACTGGACCCGGAATTGACCCTGTATTTACCAAAGGCAGTTTTGCAGAGACTGTGTTTAAAATACCTTAGAATCCACTTCAACGTACATTTTTAAAGCAGGAAAACTTTGTTTTCAGGATTCAATTTTCTAATTACTTTTTCTCCCAAGTGGATGGACTTTTTAAAATAAATTTTATTTTGTTTTTAATTGACATATAATAACTGTACATAGTTATAGGATACAGTGTGATGTTGGATACATAGATTGTGTAATGATCAAATAACACAGGGATGACTGGCCTATCCATCCACTCAAACACTTGTCATTTCTTGAGGTGAGAACATTCAAAATCCTCTTTTCTAGATATTTTGAAGTAGACTTTATTTTATTTATCATTCTAGTCACCCTACTGTGCAGTAGAACACCAGAACTTACTCCTTCTGTCTAACTGTAAATTTGTGTCTGTTGAGCGACCTCTCCTTGCCCTCTTCCCCTACTCTTCCCAGCCTCTGGTGATCATTGTTCTGCTCTGTGCTCCAATGAGATCAATTTCTTCAGATTCCACATCTGAGGAAGGTCATGCAGTATCTGTTTTTCTGAGTTTGGACTATTTCATTTAACATAATGTTCTCCAAGCTTATCTACATTGCTGTGAATGACAGGATCTTACCCTTTTTTATGGCTGAATAGTATTCCATTGTATGTGTGTGTGCATGTGCGTGCACGTGTGTGCATGCCTTATTTTCTCTTCCCATTTATTGATAGGCACTAGGTTGATTCTCTATCCTGGCTATTGCAAATAGTACTACCATAAACACGGAAGTGCAAATGTCTCTTCCACAGACTGATTTCTTCATCTTTGGATGCATATTCCAGCAGTGGGATTGCTGGATCATCTTTGGTATACAAGGCCCCTTGTGTAGTACTTTATTCACAGGACACAATCTAAAACTGTTTGCCAAGTGAAATCAATTATTGGAGAATAATAGTGATGGTCTGGTTAAAATACATTTTGTAAGAGGAATTTTTAAAGATCCCATTTATATAACATTGTCTAAATTTAAAACATGATTCATACCATTTATATGAATTAGGTAGTAAAACAAGAAAAAAAGGAGTTGAACTGAGTTCAATTGTCAAATTAATCTTTTGGGATTTTATTGGTTCGTTTTTAATAAGAACACATGAAAGACAAAAACAGGTGCTGTCTGTAGGTTTACTATCACCAAGCCACTACTTGCTTGGTATTTTGCATATCTTAGAAAGTAATTATACTACTGTGTTATTTGTCACCTAACATAAGCACATTTTACATTATTAGAAACTTTTACAAACATTTTGATGAGTGCTTCTTATTTTGTTGCCTAGTGGTAATGTGCTATAACTAATCATTTATATGTTTTTAAATTTAGAACATTTCTTATAATTTTATTATTATTATAAATACAGCTTGATGAAAGATTTTGTATACATCTAATTTATCCACATATTTTGGGATTATTATCTTAGGAAGATTTTCCAGAATAAAAATACAGAATCAGTGGGTATGAACAGTTAAGATTTTCACAAATTTACTTTCTTAAAAGGCTTACATTTACTTATATTCATACCAGCAATATACCTGAGCACCCATTTTTTAACTGAAATAATTAAAGATTAAAAACAGGGCATCATTACTTTTCCATGTGAGTCTTTTGAGCAACAAGAATGGCTAAATGCCAGAACTGGGATGGGCAGTTAGTGGTACATGAATGCAGGCATGAAGTGCTATGCTGGTAAAGAAAGTTAAGAGGCACTTTAAAGAGTTAGCTTTGAAAGATAGATAAGTAAGACTTAGAAAGGCAGAAGAAATAGTATGTGGAAAAGTACAGAGAAATAACAAGGTGTTCTTGTGGCAGAGAAGGATTCGTTAGAACAAGAGGTTTATTGATGGGAATGATGTGTGTGATACTGAATTTTATGTCAACTTGACTGAGCTACAGTGTGCCCAGATATTTGGCCAATATTCTGGGTATTTCTATGAAGGTGTTTATATGAGATTAACATTTAAGTTGACAGGCTGAGTAAAGCAAATTGCATTCCCTAATGTAAGTGAACCTTATCCAATCCGTTGATGGTCTGAATAGAAAAAAAAACACTGGCTTCCTCCAAGCAAGAGGATATTTTTCCTGCCTGTCTGCTTTTGAACTGGGACACTGTTTTTTTCCTGCTTTCAGGCTTGAACTAAAACATCAGCTCTTTCCAAGTCTTGAGCCTTCCAGCTGAGACCACAGTTCACACATGGACTCTCCCGGGTCTGCAGACCACAGACTGCAGAGCTTGGTATGTAGCCTCCATAATCACAGGAACCAGTTCCTTAAGGTAGATCTCTTCCTCTGGGTAAGCACATCCTATTGGTCTGTTTCTCCAGAGAACCCTCATACAGCACCTTTTAACAGTTTTCTGCATATTCCCTGATGAGCTTTTGAATTATCTGTTTATGCTGTATACCTATGTATCTGTTGGGACATTTCTTATTGATTGCTATGAACAAAATCCTATTGATTTTCAGTGTTCGTTAGTAATCCTTTAACTGTCCTCACCAGCTTTCTACCCTAAAATCTCAAGAAACTCTATCAGAAACACTACATTTTAATTAGAAAATAAGACAAAGAAATACTCATTTAGGAAAAAAAAAAAAGAATGAATAAGTGGAGTGTGTTTGACATGGCTCTTCATCTTCTGGGTCAAAAAAAGAAATAATAATAATAATAATAAAGAAAAACCAAAAACAGATTCTATAGGTAGTCCACCATGGATTAGTTGTTCTTTTGTCTCTGTTTAAATGCCACATGCCAAGACTGCATGTGGATTCTCCAAGAATATGCAACTTCACCACTGTGGAGTTATTGACAGAACTATACACTTAAGTTTCTATTTGTATTGGAGAGATTTCGTCTGTGAAAATAATTAAGCTATGAAAGCCATTGTCAAGAGAAGCAAATATATTAATTTGAGGATACAAGAGAGGTAGACATTGATCATTAATTAGGGTAAATAAATACATAAAAGAAACAAGTCTTTTTGCTGTTAAATCATGTGAAGGTGATTAGCTGGAGGCATTGAATACAGTGGCTGGTTTCAGAGCAGGAGATGTAAATGTTTCTCCAGTCTCTGCAGACTTCCATGGACAGTCCACTTCTCAGTGTTGGCATTTCCCCCAGCTCTAAGTCTTGGAAAGTAGCTACAGTAACTATTCCAGTGTCTTCTTCAGCTCATCACTGCTACACAGGTGACACCTTTCTATATATCACAGTCATCTGTCCTTAGACCCGTTGACTGGGGTTTCTACCAGCTGGTTGCTACCTTGGAAGTTGAAGTGAAGAGAAATAAAACTCTGTCACCCAGCAAGAGTTGTTTCTGACCTCTGCTGTGGCTCTTAAGAATTTATTTAGCTGTTCCTGGTTTTCTATGCAGAATCTCCTTGAAACACTAAAAAACTCTCTACTTTTGAATAAATCAGGCTGAGCGTCTTCCTGGCCTCGCTTGTTACTGTTCTGCCTTGTGGCTGACACGGAGGCAGGTCAGAGATGCACAAAGCCTGCAGCCCCCTTTAGCCAGAGCACTTCCTTCCAGGGTCTCTCTCAGGGCTACTAACTAGATTAGCGAAGGACATTTCCCCCGCTCCTTATCCATGATGTGAATGAAGCATGTCTATAAAGAGAGGCTCAGAATCCATTATCCACACTAACAATCTCAGCATTCTGTCTAACGTTCACTTGTAGAAAAATAAAACTTGGAATTAGAAAAACTGGAAGGAAATGGAATTCTAGCCCCAAAACCCAACTGGCCAATTACTAGCCACAGTAAGTATAATCATTAATTGTTTTCTTTTTTTTTCTGAGACTAAAATTAAAACTATTATTATTTCTCCACTTAATGGTTTAAATTTAACAAATGATTGTAAATTTTTAGCATGCAGAAAGCTTTTTCTTAATAGGAGCTCATTCAAAATATAAGATAGTAATTTAAAAAAAAAAACTGCTGGTGTTTATAGTCTGATACTCTATTAAAATGAGCCATGTATGAAAAAAAATGTGTATCATAAATGGCAATTACGGTGTGGGAGCTAAATGCAGATAATTCATACTTCTTCCATAATAGCACATGTGATCTTGGATGTTTGATATAATTCATCACACAAAGAAACTGATAATATTACCAAAAGAAAATCATACAGATATTTCTAGTTTCTATTTTCTACTGTAAAAAAAAAGTTTATAATTATTTAGACTGAGAGTCTTTTTTTTGCTGAAATTTCTGTAACAAAACCACTTCCTTTAAAGATGCATGATAACTTACAGGCCACTGCTCATTGCAAAACACATCTGTGCAAAGTTGCTAAAGAATCTATTCTAATGTTTCTCTTTAGATTGCCTGGCTTGTACTATAATGGTCACTGAAGAGTGCTTCTAAAGTTGCCAGAGAAAATTTTGCATGGAACATTACTTTAGGTAGAGCACTAGTTTAGGGAAAAAAATACACTTAAATATTTAAAAAGATTTAACCAGACATATTTATGCTATGTGGCCTCCAATATTTTCTTATTATTAATTTGTACCACAACTGCTTCCAATAAAGATCTGGGGTGATTTCACATAAAACACAAGGATGGAACAGACACAAAGACCATTAAAAGAAGACTAAAAGGAAACAAGGGTCAAGCAGTGATCTTCACAGACTCCTCTAGTAAAGCTGTAATTCTAAATCATATGACCTCTCTGGGCCACACCTGCCTGGGAGAGGCAGGTTTATGGAGTAGAAAGATGCCAGGGTAGAAATCGCAAGCCTTCAGGTCACTGCATCCATGAGCCATCAATTTTCTCACCCATCAGCAGGAAGGACCATGAGAAGACAAAAGAAAAAGGAAATGCAAAGAACAAACAAATCAACTGAGCCTACAGAAATACTATGAGTTGGTTATTCGCCTACTTGTTTACAGTCTATCTCTTGCACCACAATCACCTTAATTTTGTATATGTGGCTATGTCCACTCTCTAAAACAGTGTCAGATGCATGACAGGCCTCAGTAACTATGGCTTGGGTAAATGAGCGAATGAAATTGTGATGCCACTTGGGACTCATTGGAAATTTCGGAAGCTGTTGGGTCTGTTCTGATGAACGATCATAGCATCTTGGACTGAGATGCTGGTGCTGGAGCCGCAGAAAATGACGACACTTGATGTTGCAATAAGATGCTATAATGGATCAGATGTGGGGGATAAAGGACAGTGGTGATTAGCTTGAAGTTGTAACCTGGATTTTGAGAAAGTAGAGCAATGGTGGAACTGTTCACTGGGGCAAAGAGGACTAGAAAAGCACTGTTAATCTTTTTATTTATTTCTATACCTACTAGTTTTGCTGGAGAACTTTCTTTTGTTCCTATAAAACTTGCACAACTGATGAGCTAGCTCAATGGAGATGTCAAGTGGACAGTGAATATGAGAGTCTGGAGCTCATCAGAGAAGTCTTGGCTGGAAATATAAATAGCGAGCTATTTGCACACAAATGTTTTCACAGCCATGTATTTCCATGAGGTCCCCCAGGAAGGAAGGACTCTCAGGCAAAAAAAGAGGGTGACGCCGGGCACGGTGGCTCATGCCAATGATCCCAGTGCTTTGGGAGGCCGAGGTGGGTGGATCACAAAGTCAAGAGATCGAGACCATCCTGGCCAACACGGTGAAACCCCGACTCTACTAAAAATACAAAAATTAGCTGGGCATGGTGGTGCACACCTGTAGTCCGAGCTACTCAGGAGGCTGAGGCAGGAGAATTGCTTGAACCCAGGAGGTGGAGGTTGTGGTGAGCCGAGATCGTGCCATTGTACTCCAGCCTGGGTAACAAGAGTGAAACTCCGTCTCAAAAAAAAAAAAAGAGAAAAAGAAAAGAGGGTGACGAATCTCTCTCTCTGACATTCAGAGTCTAAGAGGGAGAGAAAGAGACAGCAAAATGGACCTGATAGAAACAGCCAATACAGTGGAAGGAACATCAGGAAATAGTGAAGGGTCTCAAGAAGAAATGTGTGGTCAACTGCATCAAATCTCCTGAAATTCAAATTAAATAATTCTGAAGTAAACATCTTCAGACTTAGCAACATGGAGACCACTGTTGTGTTGATGAAAGCAGTTTTCTGTGAAATCCTGAGAACAGAGGCCACAGCAAGACTGAGTGCTATTCTTAACATGTGGATCAGGAGGCATGGTGTCTCCATCTATCTGACATTCATCTCTACTTATCTATCTATATATGTAATCAGCTACCTATCCATATCTCTCTATCCAAATCTATTTATCTATCAACTATCTATCCATATCCATCCATCTATCCATCCACCCACCCGTGCATCTATCTATCCATCCATCCATCCATCCATCCATCCATCCATCCATCCATCCATCCATCTGTTCATGAATCTATTATGCCTTTAGAGAGAGCACTCAACAGAGAGACAGTGATACCTAGTGTACTAGTAGACAGGTGTTTGAAGTAACTACCACGTGCCCAAGTAATTATGTCTAGTAAGGTCTAAAAATTAGTGAACAGGGTTGGTTAGGCCTGTAAATAACATAGGAAGTGTCGAATCCAGTGGGTGGAATAACTGAGGGAAAGGCATCATAGGGGGAAGGAGATACATGAGGGAGAGATAAGTGGTCGGAGTAGAGAGAGAGTCCTGAGAGTGTAGAGCTTGCCTCAGGGATCAGGCTGCTAAACTGCAGGGCTCCTTTCAGAGGTCATTGAAGCAAATCTAAGTCAAGCTGCAGGATGCAAGAAGTTGCAGTGTCCCCAATGTGCTCTGTGACTGCAGGAGCATCTCCACATGCCTCCAGGATGCAGCCTTGCATCACACCAAGTGGCCTCATGCATGAGGCTGCCTCTTGCTCTGTGACTCAGGGGGTGGGGGACCAGACTTCTGAAATTTCCAGCAGCCTGACAGCCCCTCAGGAGGGCTGACCTTCCTTCCTTCTGATAAATTATAAGCTATTCTTCCCTGCAAGATTGTAAAGAGGCCTGAGATGAAAAGACCCTGAAGTGTTCAGTCAGGGAACCCTTTGTGGTTTTCCTCTAAGAAAAGATATGAGGCTTAGAAGCAAAGAAGAAAAACGGAGTATGAAAAGTGAGAGAAAACTAAAATACCTCTAATGTGCTTTTCAGAAGACAAAATTGTCTCTGAATAATTATTATACTTTATAGGAGTTCCACTTTGGTGGTGAAAGAAAAGAAGATCTGATTGGATTATGCAGCGTGAACAATGACCTAGTTACCTTACCCTTGTGAAACCTTTCCCTGGGATGCTAGAACCGAGACAAAAATTCCTCCCTGGTGAGAACTCGCTGGAATCACAGACGATGCTTGCAGGGGAACAGCCGCGGCTGGGTGGTCTGCTGAGGGAGAACTCACCTGAGGAAGACCACCCTGCTTCCCGGTCCACAGGGTCTCTTCCCAACCATGCTCCTCCTTCCTTCTTCCTGTCTCTCTGAAGGAACCCCACAGATTTCCCTCTGGCTCTCCTGGCACAATCAGGATGGTGGATTCAGGCCTTGAGGACTCAAAGCCTATGAGGGAATTCAAAGGCTTCTCTCTGAACTTGCTGTGTTTCCGACCCTCCCTGTGACCCCACTGATGGGTGGCTGGCAGATGGAGAATGGGGGAAGGAAGGAGAGGAGACAAGAAAAACCATTCCTACTTAACATCTTAAAAAAAAAAAAAAAAACAGTATGCCATCACATCACCAGTCCCAATTCCTACTTCTCTTCAGCTAAAACTTGCCATGGTCTTATAGTCATACTAGTTTTCTTCATTTCTCCACACTTTCCATGTTAGCTATTCTTGTGTCACCTCCATTATCTCCTATCCCTCTGCTTCCAAAACTCTTTCTCTTCCACTATCTTAGCTCTGCTCAAAGACCTAATAGAGTGTATCCACTACATAATATAGTGCATATAATATATATAAATATGTGAACCCCGAACATTTGAGACAAGCCTCAGTTAATTTAGAAAGATTATTTGGCCAAGATGACGAAGTTTATTTTGCCATGACACAGTCTCCGGAGGTCCTGATGACGTGCTGAAGGAGTGGTCAGAGCGCAGCTTGGCTTTACACATTTTAGGGAGAAATGAGATGTCAATCAACATATGTAAAACAAACATTGGTTCATCCAGAAAGGTGGCACCCCAGGGACTGAAGAGGGGGCTTTCAGGTCACAGGGAGGGAAGGGACACATGGTTGCATTCTTTTGAATTTTTGGTTAGCTTTTCCAAAGGAGACAACCAGATACGCATTTACTTCAGTGAGCTGAGAGAATAGAATGGGAGGCACCTTTGCCGTAAGCCGTTTCCAGCTTTAATTTTCCCTTTAGTTTAATGAGGGATAATTTGGGGGCCCGAGATATTTTCCTTTCACAAATATTATATATGTAAGTATTATTACATATGTAAATATTATTATAACATATATAATATTTATTATATATATATAAATTTTGGTTTAAACATTTCTCTGGCTAGTTATCATTTTAGGCAAAAAGATTCTTTACCCATAAAGGGTTGATTAAATAAACATAACTGAAAAGTTACTTAGACACATATGTCAGTAAACAAGTCTACTTACCTACAATTATAATTAAGTAATAATAATAAAAGGGTTAAAATTAAAATAATACTAAATGGATTTCACATTCAGAAATATGATATTGTTTGAAGGGATTTCTGGGAGTCATTTTAGTAAATAAAATGGGCTCACTTTTTAAAGTAACTTGCTTTATATGAGTGAAAAGCATGCTCGTTAGCAAAATCTATGGCAAGGCGCGTGGAATTATATGAGTAACAGTTTTGTCTAAACACATAGGTACAATCCTAATAAACATCTCTATTATTTAGTTAATATCACTATTAACTGAAAATATAAGGCGTTGCATTGAAACGACTTTTAGCTACTAAAAAGTTATTTGTGATGTTTATGATTAGATAAAAAGTTAAATTTTAATTAACTTTAGCAAAATATGAAAGAACCAAGACCTGACTCTCTTAAATGATAATAGAGCATTTTCAAAGGAAAAGAAAAATTGACTAGGATGAGAAAGCCCAAATTATTCCTCTTCTGTTTATCTTTTGCTCAACACATAACTACTGCTTGTCTTTCTAGCCAGCTAACTGGCCCTCAGTAATGACTTAAATATATTTTGGTTAAATGATAAATGAGATTAAAAGCTCCCCTTGTGATTGAAGGTTTTCCTTTTTCTATTTTAAGTTTAATTTTTACTAAAATAATACAGAATTTACTTAGTCAAGACTACTTAATTTCTTAGAACCACAGCAACTGGAAATTTTTTAGCAGAACAGGATTTCCTTGTTTTTAAGAAAGCCAGATATATCAACATGCTTATCGCCAAGCCTGGCTGCAGCCCTGTGGGCAGAGGCCCAGCCACGCTGATTGCCACATTAGCGTTTGTTTCCACGGATTCTTTCGAACTTTTCTTCATTTGCTGGAGGAATGACTGAGATGCTTCAGATTTTGTCCCAGAACATCAAACAAGTTCTCGCCCTGGGTTTTTTTGGTTTGGTTTTGATTCTGTTTCTGTTTTGTTTTTTATTTGCTTTTCATGAAGGAAAAAGTAAATGCAACTTTTAGAAGACTTTCTCTTTTCAATGAAAGAGAAAATACTTCTCTGGATTCTTTGGAATTTTCCCTTTCATTCTACATTGGGCAGTGTGCACCAAAATGGGAAACCCTGGGGCTCCTCTAAAGCTTGGTCATCAAAAAGCCAGCGCCCTGGGTATGGAGCTGGCTGGACCACAGTGAGGTACAGACTGGGTGACTACATCTTCAGAGGAAGTGGGCTTGCATATCTATGATTCACTCTGTGCCTTTTTCTTAGTATAATATGAGTTCCAAGAAAAGCAGGTTTTGATACTGCATCAAGTCAGAAATAGCTTTATAATTAAAGTTATATTTGAAAGAGAAGTCTCATGATTTTGGAATGACCCGGCCTTAGCTTTTCTGCTTCAACTCCAATCTCTTTGCCCCCAATATCCAAGTGTGCTGTGATTAATAACCTTGTAAAAGTAAACTCAAAAGTGGTAGCAAATATCAAATACATTGTTCAGCTTTTCTTAAAAAAAAAAAGGTTAAAAAAAGATAGACTTTTCTTCATTGCAATATCAATAATCCTCTGTATTCTAAAGAGACTTAAGATACTTAGCATACACACCATTTTAATTTTCTTTAATCAATTTCTTCAGACTTGTTATAATTATGCCTAGAATATGGTCTTGTTAGACCCAAGTTGAAACGTTTCCCTGAAGCCTGGGCACAGTCTCCAGTTCCATCTCAGGACAACATTGTCAGGCCTGTTTTCTCCATGAAGTCTCCTGATTTTTTTTTTTAATTTTAATTCCAAGTGACGAGTATTTATCAGTGAGGAGGGAGTAACTTTCCTGTCTTACGCACTGCAGTTTCTCTTACATTCATTACTCAAGTTCAAAACGTAATAGTAATTTACTGAATTACGATCACCCCTAAAATTCAGAATTACTGCAGAGGAGCCAGCGTGTTCTCCTTTGCAAGTGAACATGGACTAAGCCCGCTCTACAGGAAGCACTGTGGGGTGGTGAGCACAGGTGATGGGGAAACCCTGTTCTCACAGCTGCCTCCAGAAGAGACGGGTGCACAGGCAGACTCAGGGTGAAGAAACAACATGGCAGGAAAAAGAAAAATATTCTTAATACAGCCTGAGGACACACACAGGACGGTCACATTTGGATATGACACCTCTTAAATCCTGAACCAAGAGTACTGTAAGATGCTAGGGAGCAAAAGGACTATTTATGTTTAAATTTGTAACTAACAAAAATTGCTGTGATTAGAAAGTAATCATGTTGGCCAGGCATGGTGGCTCACGCCTGTAATCCCAACACTTTGGGAGGCCAAGGTGGGTGGATCGTTAAGGTCAGGAGATCAAGACCAACCTGGCCAACATGGTGAAACTCCATCTCTACTAAAAATACAAAAATTAGCTGGGCATGGTGGTCTGTGCCTATAATCCCAGCTACTCGGGAGACTGAGGCAGAAGAATCGCTTGAACCAGGGAGACGGAGATTGCCACTGTACTGCAGACTGGCAACAAGAGTGAGACTCCATCTCAAAAATAAAATAAAATAACTAATAATGTTATCTTACTGCTACCCAGAGGAAAAAAGTGGAGGATGAAGAAGAGCCATATTTTTCAATACAAACTTTAAATTTTTTCAAAGTCAGAGCCACCATCAAATATCGAATACTTATTGACAAAGTCATTATTTTAAACCTTCAATTTACCATTTATCTCTTCCTTGAACACAGACAGAAGCAGTGAAGACGTGAAACCTTGGATAGATGACGATAAAATTATCCTTAGGATTAAAAGTCATATTCATTAATTCCAGAGGCAAGAAATTCCATGCATAAATATGTCATATTTAGTTGATCTTTGGAAAAAGTGCTAGAAACATTATCTCCTCACCCTAACAAAATAGTGGAAGGCATAAAAATTACTTGAACCTTTAACCCTAGCCAATATCTTAGACAAAATGCAAAGTGAAGAGTAGCCTAATGCTTTCTTCTAGCTTATAAAACTGCCAAAGTTTGGTAGACTAATTTCTGGATTTTATTTTTAAGACCAAATATCTGAATTTCAATGATGGAACGAGGTCACACAGGTTGAAGAAAACAGGATGCCCTGGGTGGGAGAGAATATTCCTCACATCATCTTTTGCTGGGAGTCCTCGGTTACTTTTGTAACTGCCCACTGAGTTTTCCCTGCCTGCTGCCTAGACAGAATTGATTTATCCAGACAGGGGAATTGCAATGGCAAAAGAGTGATTCACGCAGACCCCACTGTGTGGGAGATCAAAGTCTTGTTATTTCTCAAATCAGTCTCCCCGAGCATTCGGGGATCCGAGTTTTTAAAGATAATTTGGTGGGTAGGGGTTTGGGAAAAGGAGGTTGCTGATTGGTCAATTTGGAGATGGAATCGTAGGGGGTCATAGTAAAGTTTTCTTGCTGTCTTCTGTTCCTGGGTGCAATGGCAGAACTGCTTGGGCCAGATCACTGGTCTGGGTGGTGTCAGCTGATCCATGGGATGCAGAGTCTGCCATATAGCTCAAGCACTGATTGTAGATTTTTCAATAGTGATGTTACCCCCAGGAGCAGTTGGGGAGGTTCGGACTCTTGGAGCCAGAGGCTGCATGACCCCCAAATTGTAATTTCTAATATTGTAGCTAATTTGTTGGTCCTGCAAAGGTAGACTAGTTTCCAGGCAAGAAAGGGGTCTTTTCGGGAAAGGGCTGTTACCAATTTTGTTTCAGAGTGAAAGCATGAACTGAATTTCTTCCCACAGTTTGACCTATACCCAGGAGTGAACAAGCACAGCTTAAGGGTTAGAAACAAGATAGAGTCGGTTAGATCTGATTTCTTGGACTGTCATAATTTCCTCAGTTCTAATTTTGCAGAGGAGGTTTCACTTTCATAAAGACAGAAAGTCTCATGTAAGGCAAACAGATATAACCTGTAATGGCAGGTCACAGCTACTCAGTCAGCTAGCTGTTCTTGCCCGCTGGCTTATGCTTATAATATGTCGTCCAAAGAACCAAAGTGAAAGCTTAAGCATTTATATCTAGGATTTAGGGGAAAACTCCGATTTTATGATTGCATGCATTCATTTTTTGAGTGAACGTGTTTTTTAATACAGTATTCAAAATATCACAAACCTCTCCTATGTTTTATTTGTAAAGATAACTTCTGATAGACTTCCATCACCAAGATTAAAAGAAGTGATCAATGTCACGATAACTTTGTTGAAATTCATTAAAGCAGCGGTAAACATTTTTGAAGTGCTATTTTTGCACTTAATTTATTCATTGTACTATGTGCAAACATATGCCCTTGCAGTTTCCATGAGACCAGTGTAAGAAAGGTGCCACATCCAAGGCATGCCATCATTACCCCAAAGACAGGGCAGAGAAGGGAGACAGCCCAGGAGAATGGTACTTCCAGTCAGCCTCCGCAGAGAGCTCAAGTTGGAATGCAGCAGTTATTCAGCGCTTTGCACATATGCATATGGACAATCAGTGCTTAACATGTGTAGATGTTGGAGTCACAGCTTTTCATGTTAAGATGTATGCCATGATTCACCACATGTAAAACATATATTAAAAATAGAGATATAAACTAGTTTGTGAAGAATGGTCATTAGTTCTGTTGTTGTATTTGCTGTTCTTGAGCAACAAGAGTGCAGAGACAGAAACAGGGGTCAGTCAAGCAGTAAAATTATTCTAAGAATTAATCCTGGTCGGGCATGGTGGCTCACGCCTGTAATCCCAGCACTTTGGGAGGCTGAGGTGGGCAGATCATGAAATCAGGAATTCAAGACCAGCCTGGCCAAGATGGGGAAACTCTGTCTCTACTGAAAATACGAAAAACAAACAAAAAAAAATTAGCCAGGCATGGTGGCAGGGGCCTGCAATCCCAGCTACTTGGGAGGCTGAGGCGGAGAATTGCTTAAACCTGGGAGGCGGAGGTTGCAGTGAGTCAAGATCACACCACTGCACTCCAGCCTGGGTGACAAAGCAATACTCCATCTCAAAAAATAAAAAGAATTAATCCTGTGCTACAGAAGATACTTTTGTCCCATGTTCAAGCACATTTTTTTTTATTGTAAGACAGAAATGTGTTACATCAAAATTTAAAGGCAGGAAGTTGACCACAAAGCAAATGTTTTCTAAGGCTGATGCCATATCAACCTTCTTTGTATATGCATGATCCACCCCTTCCACACACATACACACTGGATGTACTTTAAACTTGACTTTATACAGTCATTCTCTTACTCAAAATACTTCCGGAACACCTGCCATGTGTTAGGTGATGTGTTGGGCACAGGAGAAGGAGCAAAACAATCAAGGCCCTAGAAAAACAGATACTCCCAGGCCCAGGCCATGAATTACTCTTTCTAAGGGCACAAAAAGGCCCACAGGTTACTCTGATGTCCTGTGTTTGTCACAATTAACATAAAATGGCAAGCTCCAATTATCCAAGACTGTTTAAAACATGATGTCTTGGCTGGGTTTAGTGGCTCCTGCCTGTAATCCCACCACTTTGGGAAGTCGAGTCTGTCGGATAACCTGAGGTAAAGAGTTCAAGTCCAGCCTGGCCAACATGATGAAACCCCATCTCTACTAAAAATACACAAGTTAGCTAGGTGTGATGATGCACACCTGTCCTCCCAGCTACTTGGGAGGCTAAAGCAAGAGAATCACTTGAACCTGGGAGATAGAAGTTGCAGTGAATGGAGATTGTGCCACTGTACTCCAGCCTGGGTGACAGAGCAAGACTCCATCTCAAAAAAAAAAAAACAAAAAACAAAAAAACAACAAAAAGAAACATGATGTCTTAATTACTGAGACAGAGGTATTCTCTGGTCCACTTATTTTCAAAGTATGTGGCCAAGGACTGGTTCAGGTTTTGTTTGTGTGCTTAATTGTTGAAAAAATTTATGATCTGATAATTTTTTCTAATACAGTCAAAATGAACTACTAGAAAAATAAATTATAAAAAGCATACAAAATTCAAGCCAGTCTTTTTATTACCATAAAATTCCCGGACATAAAATTACTCTGTCAGATTGCTCTAAAACTTTTCAAGAGGTCAGTCTCGATGTCTGCGCTTCACATGTAAGAGACTGATAATGCACAGTCTGCGGATAGCCACCAGCCTGGAGACCACTTGTCTGATCCACTCTGCTAAACCCTTTACACTGGTATTTGAGCAAAGATGAAGAAATGTAGGCAGAATTGCACTTCATGGAGGAAGATCCAAACCTAGTTTGGATATATACCAAAAGAGGATTGATTTGTGGATCAATGCAAGTCAAAAATCTAGGGAGTAGGAAAGCTTAATTTTAATTTCCAGCAATAAAATGGAAGAGTTCCTGGCACATAACAAGCACTTAACAAAAATGTGCTGAATGAATAAGAAAGTCAGTGATCCAACCATGGCAGCCTATGTTAAGAAGAGCACAGAGATGGAATGAATAAGGCTTCTTGGGGAAGAATGGCATGAGGGATCATGGTGTCCCGTGAACACCTGGGAAAGAGGAGCAAAAGCACAGACATCTTCAGATAAAATCAAGATGCAAAAGCTGTGAACACTTAGGAATTAACCAAATGAAATTTGACAGAAAAACGTAGATTCACTGACTCTAGATAAAAGCACACCACACACTGGCTCAACCATGTAAAAAAAAAAGACAAAAGATTCACAACTCTTTGTGGGCAGCAAGCTCAACACTGAAATAAGGGGGCACAGTATTAATTTCATCAATAAAAACACAGTGAGCAGGCAAAAAAGTGACAGCCCTAAAATACTCTGCTCAGGTTGTACCATTTTGCAAGAGGTTTTGTTTGTTTGTTTGTTTGTTTTTAAGATGGAGACTGATTCTGTCTCCCAGGCTGTAGTGCAATGGCACCATCTTGGCTCACTGCAGCCTCTGCCTCTTGGGTTCAGGTGATTCTCCTGCCTCAGCCTCCTGAGTGGCTGGGATTACAGGCATGTGCCACCACACCAGGCTAATTTTTGTATTTTCTGTAGAGACAGGGTTTCACCATGTTGGCCAGGCTGGTCTCGAGCTCCTGACCCCCGGTGATCCACCCACTTCGGCCTCCCAAAGTGCTGGAATTACAGGTGTAAACCACCCCACCCAGACAAGAGGTTTTGGTAGAAAATAGAATATATGTAGGCAAGCGTTAGATACTAAAAGATATGAAGCTATAATGACATGAAGAATGGTGAAGAAACTAGTGACATTTAGTCCACTGAAGAACAATTTGGCTGGAGAGAAGGAGAAAGGGTGGGAAAGGTACTGTGCTCAGATAGTTCATGCTGTTTCTTGTAGAGAAAACATGAAGTTTATTTTTTTCCATGGTGGAGGGAAAAGAGAGGGTTGTGCATAGTAAGCTGTAGTGAGATTTTAATGCTAATAGAAGGAAACACTTTGTAATGATAAATTTAATCCACAGCTGAAGCAAGACTTCATCTCTGGAGGTGGTGAATTTTCCCTGTTACAGGAGGGATTCCAGCATAAACTGGGCAAGCATCTATCAGAATGCTCCAGGGAAGAGTCCTGAAATGGGTGGAAACTGGAATATGTATTAATGGGCAAGTTCTCCATGACAGAAGCCATTTTTTCATCAAAGGAATATTTGCTGAGCAGCCATTATATGCCTGGCATTGTCTGGGCACTGCAGAGACAGTGAGGAAAAGAAAAGGTTCTCACCTCTTGAAGCTCATTTTCTACTGAGCAAATAATGAAATGTACCTGAATGAGAATTATACTTTGAGTCCAGTTTTCTAGTTAATAACAAGACAATTCTTAGAAGCAGGATTTGAGGAAAGAAGGATTTCTACACTGCAAAGTCCTTCCTTTAACACGTTGAAGAGCAAGTCTGGAAGCAGAGTTATTCCACAATGGTGGGGGTCCTTCCAAACAGAGAGGGGAAAGGAAGAAAACTCTCCCCCTTTTATCGCAGGGCACTGTGGGACATTCAAGAGGAAAGGGAGTTGGTTTGATGCCAAAGAATGGGCTGGCAATGCTGACCTTGAATATGTCCATCCAGGAAAGAATGGCGATGTCCAAGGACGTGAGAGATTGACATGACAAGCATCTGCCGGAGGCCCCCTCGGTGTAATTCCACTCCCAGAGCTCTCCGGTCCTCGGCAAGGCCACACTGCTCCTCAGTCCATTCACACACCAAGACTCCAGAATAAGAAAGAGAATGCATTTGTGTGTAGGAGGGCTGGGCGTGAGAGGGGTAAATGTGAAAGACCAAATATTTAACTGAAAATACCAAATCACCTGAAAAAAATTTTTTAATATGAATATAAAATCGAGTATTAAAAGAACATTTCAAATAAGTAAAGGAATCAACACCAAATTTAATTTTTTAAAATTAACCAATACTAGAAAATTCACACTCCAGAAGAGTAACATAATATTTTTATTAATGAATTGCCTGACACCTGCTTCCAGTTCTCTTTTGCATACCTTTTTAGCTAAATGCTCTTTCATCACCTATTCACATGTTGATGAATCATGAATATTTTTAAGGCTAGGTACAGTGGCTCATGCCTGTAATCCCAACACTTTGGGAGGCCACGGCTGGAGCATAACTTGAAGCCAGGAGTTTGAGATCAGCCTGGGCAACATAGTGAGAACCTACCTTTACTAAAAAAAAAAAAAAAAAAAAAATTAGCTGGGCATGGTGCCATGCACCTATACTCCTAGCTACTCTGGAGACTGAGGCAGGAAGATCACTTGAGCCCAGCAGTTAGAGGCTGCAGTGAGCTATGATGGCGTCACTGCACTCCAGTCTGGGTGGCAGAGAGAGACCCTATCTCTAAAAAAATAATAAAGTGTGGCCGGGCGCAGTGGCTCATGCCTGTAATCGCAGCACTTTGGGAGGCCAAGGCGAGTGGCTCACGAGGTCAAGAGATTGAGACCATCCTGGCCAACATGATGAAACCCTGTCTCTACTAAAAAAAAAAAAAGAATTAACTGGGTAGGGTGGCGTGTGCCTGTAGTCCCAGCTACTTGGGAGGCTGAGGCAGGAGCATTGCTTGAACCCGGGAGGTGGAGGTTGCAGTGAGCAGGGCTTGCACCACTGAACTCCAGCCTGGTGCCTGGTGACAGAGCGAGACTCTGTCTCAAATAATAATAATAATAATAATAATAATAATAATAAAGCAATATAGATAATTTAGTCTTACCTCTAGCACAGTTGACCAAAAGTTGTTTATTGTCATTGATGGTTAGAAAATTCTTTTTTCATAACTTGCTTTACATAACTTGCTTTACATGGCGATACCACGTAAATTATTAGGATGGCAATCAAATTTGGAAGGGGCCACATTCCATTCGCACATGATCTGCATAGTTTGGGGGATAGTTTCCTACAGGCTAGCAAAAGTTCAGGATGTTCTAATTCACCTGGACCAACTAGGTCAGACTCTGCTCATGGCGGATTAGTTCCTAATCCGCTTACAAGTTTCTGATGCTGAGCAACTTGGGCCATACTTCTCTGACAGTTTGACACCTGTTCCTAGGCTGTGTTCAAGGTCAAGTCCATGGACACAGTGAGAAGAGGGTATATTGCAAAAGCCATTCCTACTCGGGGGTGCCCAGAAGGAATGAGCGCTACCTGATTTGTGCCAAGGCAGATGCCCTAACTTGACTTGCACTTACCCAGATCCTCAAAATGCTCATGGCCACTTCAATACCGGTAAACAAAGTAAACATAAAGGAGGAATGCATGGTGAAAATCACGATCTTTGTCAATTTCAGGAAAAATACACTAGTTTTGCAAATGTTATACAAAGGCCTATGGAAAAGTGTGACCTTAAATCTTCATCTTTATTAACTCCATGTAAATCTACCTTGAATAAAAGAGCAATTCTGTCACCTGTAGATTATAGTGTTCTTTTCCCCTCTTCCAGTCATTTTATTTACTTGCTTTCCTTTTTATTACTTTGGCTAAGGATAAATAACTTGAAATATTAATCATGAGACCTTTCTTCCATAATTTAATGTTTATCTACTGTTTCACCATAAATATTTGACTATTCATTTTGAAAGAGTTTTTAATTAGACATGGTTGCCACATTTAATAAACATGCTTGGTCATGAAATCCTGTTATTGCAAAACAATCAATATCTTCCTCCAGCCCTTCTTAAGACTTTTAGGGAAATCAACTTAGAAGATGCCCTTCTTTGAAAGCCAAGAAGCATGCAGTCACTTTCTTACTTCCCCATGCAATTATCATATTCTCTGTGGGACCCAGCCTTCACGGTCTTGTTCCTGCCCTTTAGGAACATGAAATTGTTCCTGGTGCTTTTTGGCTAGAGCCTAAAGACTGGATTAAAGATTGTGAATCAAACATGATTGTCTTGTGGGGCTTCAGAAGCAACAGAGGCTTTGAAAGAAGCATGTACTTCCCATCACATGAGGCTCCTGAATGAGAGATGGCATAATTTAGTTGACTTTATTCTTTATCTGTCTCTTTACATCGCTTATGCTCTTGTACCTCTAGTTGTCAGCAGCTTAGTTTTCCAGTATCTGAAGATTATTGTGAAAAACAAGGAGACAGTTATTGATCAGGAAATCAGTAAGTAAAAAATCAGCAGGATAAATACTACGTTTATAATTTAATTTAACCTTTCAAAAATGGTCAGAAAAAAAATCAGAGAAAGAACAAGCAAATTGTGTGAATTTGCCATTTTATAGTTCAGTATAAGACTGTAGTAAAAATCTAAATCACTCAGGCCTAAATTAAAGCAAGGAGAAAAAAAATCCAGTCCCATCTGTATGTCAAAACTAAGTTGTTTTCAAGTAGATAAACAACAGTGAGGCCAGGCAAAGTGGGGCATGCTTGTGATCCCAGCACTTTGGGAGGCCGAGGCAGGCAGATTGTTTGAGCTCAGGAGAATGAGACCCCGTCTCTACCAAAAATACAAAAAAAAAAAAAAAAAAAAAAAAAAACAGGCGTGGTGGTGCGTGCGTGTGGTTCCACCTACTTGGGAGGCTGAGATGGGATGATCACTTGAGCCTGGGTGGGTGTGGAGGTTGTAGTGAGCTGAGCTGAGCTTGCACCACTGCATTCCAGTCTGGGTGACAGAGTAAGATACTGTCAAAAAGAAGAAGGAGAAGGAGAAGAGACTTCTTGAGTCATCTAAGAAGCAGCCTTGGCTTGAAAACCACTCAGTCACCAGCTGCCACCTGTAACCTGGTGAGCAGAGGTGGCCCAGCTGATCCAGGTGGGAGAGTAGGGCCCCTGCGAGGCCCAGGACTCCCTTCCCAGAGCCTATGTATGTGCAGCAAGAAATACAGACCACCTGCCAACGACGGTGAGAACAGTTGCCTCAGCCACGACCAAACGCCTATGCTTTGGCCAAAAGTTCTTCTGAATTTGGGTTTTTTATAAACTTTTCTTAAGTTTCAAAGATGACAATGCTGTGTTAGGTCATTTCTTGTTCTGCAGTGTGATGATTCTTTTTCCTGTGCCATGGTGAGCCCAGGTTGATTCTGGCTATGACGATGCCCACTGGCCAGGTTTCTAATGGAATAAATCATTACTGAATAATAAACAATAAGAAGAATATGACTCACTGTCTGTGTAGCACTTACAGGAAGGAGCGATGTGTGTGCTGGCAGATGGCTCTCAGGATGGAGACACTTCGCTCTTCCAGGAAGGTGAGCTGCTGGAGGATGCCAGCTGAGTCCCTCCCCAGGAACTCCTCTCCCCCAAGGAGTCATCTCTCCCAAAGTGTATGCCCCTCCCTGGGATGTAGCAAATCAGATGGCTATTCCCAGCAAGGTCTCAAAGCCTAGGCACCTTGCCTCAAGTGTGGAAGGTGTCCCAGCTCCAGAGCACCCCAGTGACCAGCACAGGCCTCCCTTGCAGCCGCCCCACAGGAAGGCGTCTGCCCTGCCGGTCTGGCCCCTCCCTCCCTTAGGTAAGTTACTCTTGAGGGCACCCACCAGGATATCTGCTTCTCAGAGCCTGCTTCCCTGGAGCCTGCCCTATGTGCCTACTCTGTGCTGGGAAATTGCTGGCCACTCTGCGTGCTTTATTTCCTCTCTGTCAGTAATCTCATGGGGTAGATATCATTATACTCATTTGAGAGATGAGAAGAATGAGAGTCCAGTGCCATAGGAAACTCACGCCAGGTAAGGATCCGAAAGAGGCAATGCTCATCCACAGAGGGCACTGTCTTCCCACCATGGCGTGCTCCTGCTCAGCCTCTGGGGTCTCCTTTGTAGTCTTTCCAAAATTTATCCAACATGGAAACCAATTAGGATCCACAGAGAATGTCTGGATTAAAAAAAAAAAAAGCTAATTTTACCCACTTAAATAAATAAATATTCATCAGTAGCTGCAGAGTAGTGCATCCTGGGGAAAGAGTAGCTCTAGCCCTTCCCCCCGAGATGTACCTGATCCCCTATGACATCTCCTGTAGAGTGACTAGGCATCTCAGCAGGAGGTGACACCCACAAAGTGCAGGTTTTGAAGCTCTGCAGTGTGGTAGGTTCCCCATGGCACAGGTGCCAGAGTGCTGCCAGGGAAGGGAAATGAGGTGAATCCAGAGGGGCTTCTTAGGTGTGTGTGTCTTAGCTTGCTTGCCAAGCCCCTTAAACTTTGCACTTCTGTTTTCTAAGGGGGACAGTGACACCCTCTATTCCTTGGTACTGCTGCAGGGATGAAGCGAAATACCTGTTCATCTTTCACGAAAGGCGTTCAACAAGTGCTATGATTCAAATATATAAGAAAGTAAAAGCCATGGCCATTCCTAACTATTTGCATCATAAACAAACACTAAAGTGTTCAAGTAGGCTGTGGCAATTCTTAGAAATGTCTTCAAAACTTTAGCTCAATCAGAAAGACGTAAGAAGGCAGAAGTCCCTCCTGCTGTGGTCACGGTAAGCTTCCATTTAAGCCTGCAGCGGGAGCTCAAATCAGAAAACTCCTCCTAAGCAAGAAAGTGCAAGAAAGTGCACTCAAAGAGTAGAAACCAACTCTTGATTTATGTGGCCCAGTGGAAGCAAAATAATAGCGGATGCTTGATGGCCCTGGGAGTTTAAGCCATCTTTGGTTCTGAAGAATTCTCAGTGATAGACCACTAGCACATGTATGTATAGGTGTGAGGGATGGAAACTCACAGCCAGGGGTGGGTGGAGAAGCTGGAAGGAATAGGCAGGCTGTTTGTTTATTCTTGATTCCTGGTTCCTGATCCTCGGATGGAGTCAGGGGTATTTGCAGATCCCTTTTCTGAGGTAGAAAGAAAGAACTGAGAAAATCCTCTCCTGGAAATAATTTTAGGCAACTAAAATTAATTTTAAACATTTAGAAGCTAATGTTTAATTTAATGACCAAAATAATGAAAATACTACCCAAAAAAAGGCCATTATATGATTTCATTTTTTTAAATTTTCTCTCCAGAGAAAATATTTGCTTAGCTACAGATGCCAAAGATGTCCTCTTAGGAGTAGTTTAACGGTGCAGCAGAACATTATCAAGGAAAGTGTAAATCCAGGGTCATGTGAAAATAAAACCTACAATGACAAAATTGAAGTTAACTTTTAAAAAATGGAGACCAGATGCAGCCTAGCAAAGTGCCATCTGTGAGGGCTTTGTGGCTTCAAGGCCACAAAAATAAAATGTGGCATAAAAGGATGCACTGGAAGTTCCCACCATTATTATGGACACATTCTGCAGAATTCCAGATGATTCTAGGTTCCTACCAGCTGTATCTAGGAGGAGATGATTCTTGCACACATTGAGAATATCCCTGACAGTGGATGCAGGTCAGGACAGGAGCCAGGTGCCCGGGGAGGGGCTGAATACCTCCAACTTCCCCACCAGCACTACTCTGCATCAAGAAAATGAAGCTATCTCTCTAGGGGGAAGAGAAATAATGATAAACATTCCTCCTGTGATCACACACCTCCACTTTCACAGGGACAGTCACAGCACGAGCTTGGTTCACCTTCTGTCTGCACTCAGCAGAGGTGTGCCAGACTGCTCTTAATTTCTTTCTTTTCTTTCTTTCTTTCTTTCTTTCTTTCTTTCTTTCTTTCTTTCTTTCTTTCTTTTTCTTTCTTTCTTTCTCTTTCTTTATTTTTCTTTCTTTCCTTCTTTCCTTCCTTCCTTCATTTCTTCTTTCTTTTCTTTTTTTTTTTTTTTTGATAGAGTTTTGCTTTTGTTCTCTTGAGGCCCAGGCTGGAGTGCAATGGCACAATCTCGGTTCACCACAACCTCCATCTCCCAGGTTCAAGAGATTCTCCTGCCTCCGCCTCCTGAGTAACAGCAGCTACAGGTGTATACCACCACACCCAGCTGATTTTTGTATTTTTAGTAGAGATGGGGTATTACCATGTTGGCCAGAATGGTCTCAAACTCCTGACCTCGGGTGATCCACCTGCCTTGGCCTCCCAAAGTGCTGGGATTACAGGCGTGAGCCACGGCACCCAACCTAGGATTCCTTTTTAAAAAATTAAGACCAAAAGCAGCAGTATCACTTATCAAATTTAGGAGGTGGCAAGATTTTAGCTCTACTATCTGTTGCTTAGGAAAGATTATTACAGATAAACTCCCTGTTTTCAATTTATTTGTTTTATTATTCATTTTGTGTATTCCTTTTCTTGTGAGTACAGTTATCAACAATTTCTGAAAATAGTACAAAATATTACAAAGGAGTATAGGAGAATGATTTCACAATTAGACTGTATTTAAGAAATACAAATAGAATCTCATTACTTGGATTAATTCTCTGCAACTTTATTATAAATTACAGTATGTTTCACCTGTTGTCTACATACATGGAGCTTCACCCCATATTAAAATATGTCTCAATGTGGGTTTTTTAACCCATCTCCCAGGAGAGTACAGGTTGTATAAAGTGTTGTAGCCCTTGAATTTGAACAGAGTAGCTTCATTTCAACACAGCTGAGTATTTATTTCTTAGAATGAGGAACATCTGTTTCCATCAGAGATGTTCTTCCCTCTTCCAGAGGTGGCCGGGATCCCCATTTCCATCCTGCTGCCCTCACTGCTCTGTGAATAAATTGCACACTCACCCCTTGTGTCTACCTCGTCCAGCAGCAGTTCTCTCTCAAGGTGTGGTAAGTACAGAATTCGCTTCTGACCACTGGCACAAATAGTTTCTATGGTTTGAATGGAACACAGTGCATCTTCGGATATTTGTTTGGAAGGCATATTTTCAGGTTTTATTGCAGGGTGAATCTAGTGCTCGGAGATGCGAATTTGCTTCTCCAAGGGGTAAGATCATGTGTCAGACTAAATTGTATTAGAGAAAAGGTCAAATAACTTGATCTTTTCTCCAACAACCCTGGTTTCACCTGAGACTTTCTAGTTCTCATGGGCTTGATTTTGATCACTAGCTCACAAAGAAAACCATCACATTTTTGTGTTTAATTGTTCATGATTTACTTTGTATACACAGTATGGCCTATATGTAACAGTAATGTTTAGAGAATTTTAACTGGGGCGTGTATTCAATTTTTTGATTTGGCATAATCTTTTTTTTAACTAGAATGCACTGTGCAGATAAATAAAACTCCTATATCCTGATGACTAATTGGGGCTAGAAATAAAGTATAGCTACAGAAATTTTAAGCTGGATTCCTTAGAAAGGGACTTAGGAACAAAAGGTACAACTAACATTTTACATGCTTTAAATAAATCCACCTCTTTAAAATAATATTTAAGGTTAAAACCCTCCTGCCCTATTCCATCCAAACCAGGTGCAGAGAGTGAGCTGAGGAAATGTTTAAATTAAAGACTAATTTACAGTCAGGCACCATTGCTCACACCTGTAATCTCACACTTTGGAAGGCCCAGGTGGGTGGATCATCTGAGGTCAAAAGTTTGAGACCAGCCTCGCTAACATGGCAAAACCTGTCTCTACTAAAAATACAGAAATCAGCTGGGCGTGGTGGAACAGTTCCTGTAATCCCAGTTACTCAGGAGGCTGAGGTAGGAGAATTGCTTGAACCCGGGAGGCAGAGACTGTAATGAAGGGAGATGGGGTCACTGCACTCCAGCCAGGGCAAAAAGGCGAAACTCTATCTTAAAAAAAAAAAAAAAAAAAAACTGATTTACAAAGCCACTGGTCCTACCAGTGCTCGAGTGACAAGCCCGGCTCAGAGGGCAAAGAAACAGCGTTCATTTGGACTCCACACACTGTAAGCTGTTGGTGCAGGTTGAGGTTACACTGCGCCGTTTTACCACTCAAGAAAAGATTGAAAAACCTCTTGAGACGCTGACGGGAATTTCTATAAAAGTCCTGAATGACTATTAGTGAAGTTAAAGCAGAGCAGAGGGAACTGAGTAAGCTTCCTAATGTCCCACGGGATACTGTTGTCATCATTCAGAGACTTTTTTTTTAAGTAGCTGATGAGTAAATCGTTATGACTAGCACATTACTTCAGCAGAGAAGCACAGTATGAGATCAAAATAATTTTAGGCCGGGCACAGTGGCTCACACCTGTGATCCCAGGGCTTTGGGAGGCCAAGGCAGGAGGATCTCTTTAGGCCAGGAGTTCAAGACCATCCTGGGCAGCATAGTGAGACTGCTCTACTAAATAAATAAATATCAGCCAGGGGTGATACCACCGGTCTGTAGTCCTAGCTACCTGGAAGGCTGAGGTGGGAGGATCACCTGAACCCAGGAGTTCGCCTGTGATGGCACCACTGCATTCCAGACTGGAAGAGAGAGAGAGCCTGTCTCAAAAAATATATGAATAAATACATAAATAATAATAATATCAGAATGGGCTGGATGACACAGTTCCCTCCCCGTCGAAGGTGAGGTGGAAGCTGTGGGCCCTGCCCTACGGCGGACTCCCGCACAAGGATACGGCTGCCAGGGCTGGACACCAAGCCCAGGCCACACAGAGTGAGGTCCCAGCAGAGCGCCTGCTTGTCCCTCCCCTCTACTCCCAGCCTTTCCCTGAAAAATCACTAAGAAGATGGTGGAGCCCAAAGACTTCACCTGGAATTCCCTCCCTAAAACTGGGTCCCCTTCACTCGCATGGCGCGGAGCCTGCTTCAGACAGTACCGTTCCCATCTGCCTAAACACACTCCACAGCAGGCATACAGCATCAGCATTTCACTAAATGAGTCAGAACTCGCTCCTGAACCAAGGCCCCCCAGGTAGGAGGATAGTTTGTCCAGGAGATAGGACCCCAGGGCCCAGGGCCATTGGCTAACTGGCCACCTACAGACAGGCACTTCGTGATCTCTGATTTCTGGACTTCAAAGTCAGGGAAAAAAACGAGAAAATACCCAACACTTCCTGCACTTCTACATTTTATGAAATGTAACAAGACAAGGTATTCATAAAAATAAAAGGTGGCTCATAAATATGCACTCGCATGTTTCATTACTTTTACGGAAGGAAAAGTTTATGGTTCCCTCGGCTTGCTTGGAGCATGAAACTAAAAGGGAAGATGCTGTCTCTGGGGTGACTGAATGTTGCTCTATCGAGGACCACTGTCCAGCTCCTGAAATACAAAGCCAGGAACGCTGGAGATTGTGGTGAGGGCTGGAGATTGTGGTGAAGTCTGGAGAGCGCCGGAGGCTTCCATGTTTCACAATCAACCATCTCCTGTGGAATCCTTGCCACAGCCCTCACATCTCTGCTGACCGATCCTTCACCTCGCTCTTAATTTCTGTAAAGGCACCCAGTAGTGTAAATCGCATTTCCTACAAAGTGACCTGCCATCTTCTTTATATCCCTGAATATATGACGAGGAGATGGCTTACTTCATTCAGCTCCAAAGGCAGCAAAGCCTGTTGCACTACAGGGTTAGTTGAGGGAAAAAAAAAGAATAAATATGAATGAGTGTATGTTCATTTACCATTTCAGTTATTTACAGAGGTCACAGAGACTGGAAACATTATTGAACTCTGGGACAGAACGCCAGAGTGAGTGAGAAATACGTTTTTATCAAATTTTTATAAGATATTATGACATTGTTATGGTTAGACACTGTCCTAGAAAACTAGATATCTGATTACCAAGTAATTTATAAATATCACTGTAGAAGTTATACTGTGTTCTTGAGAACAGATAAAGCTGTAGAATGTATTTCAAAAAACAGAAATCATTAGACCTTTCCTAAGACCTACTAATACTTTTGAAGGTAAGATGAAGCTATCTCTTTTTGGACAACAAAAATCAGGAAAGTAGTATTAACTGTCTGGATTAGCCTCAGCTTGGAGTCAAATCTGGCACTGAATCACTGAGAAAATTAATTTCACATATTATAGGATTATGATGTAGTCTAGTCCAAGTCAAGCAGCAATAACTATTGCTTTCTAAAAGCTCTGAGTGAATTAGGGGGCAGTGCCTGGTGATGAGGAGAGGGGCCTCCTGAAGAGCCAAGGGCTCTCACCCGTCTCAGCGCTGCCGCCACTGCTCTGGGTGTCCTTGAGCTATTGACTGAAGGCTTCTTTGTCTCTATTTCTGCATTCAGAAAATCAGGAATGAAACATGCTTCTGAAATTACTTAAGGACCTCTGATAGAAAGGTGAAGAATTGCACTGGCATCTTTATGGGGCTGTACATCAAAGAAATAAAGACTGCAGGGAAAAAGGGCATTGCTTGGGAATGAATCGTTTCAAATGCAATAGCAAATTAAATGTAAATTAAAGCTAACTGCAATCTCCTTATGTCAGACCCTCTTTTTTTTTTTTATTTTACTTTAAGTTCTGGGATACATGTGCAGAATGTGCAGGTTTGTTACATAGGTATACATGTGCCGTGGTGGTTTGCTGAACCTATCAACCTGTCATCTAGGTTTTAAGCCCTGCATGCATTAGGTATTTGTCCTAATGCTCTCCCTCCCCCCGCTTCCCCCTCCACCAACAGGCCCCAGTGTGTGATGTTCCCCTCCCTGAGTCCATGTGTTCTCATTGTTCAACTCCCACTTATGAGTGAGAACATGCAGTGTTTGGTTTTCTGTTCCTGTGTTAGTTTGTTGAGGATAATGGCTTCCAGCTTCATCCATGTCCTTGTGAAGGACATGATCTCATTCTTTTTTGTGGCTGCATAGTATTGCATGGTGTATATGTGCCACATTTTCTTTATCCAGTCTATCATTGATGGGTATTTGGTTGGTTCTATGTCTTTGTTATTGTAAATGGTGCTGCAATAAACATATGTGTGCATGTGTCTTTACAGTAGAATGATTTATATTCTTTAAGGTATATATCCAGTAATGAAATTGCTGGGTCAAATTGTATTTCTGGTTCTAGATCCTTGAGGAATCGCCACACTGTCTTCTACAATGGTTGAACTGATTTACACTCCCACCAAAAGTGTAAAAGTGTTCCTATTTCTCCACACCCTCTCCAGCATCTGTTCTTTCTTGACTTTTTAATAATCATGATTCTGACTGGCATGAGATGGTATCTCTTTGTGGTCTTTATTTGCATTTCTCTAATGATTGGGCTTTTTTTTATGTTTATTGGTGGCATAAATGTCTTCTGTTGAGAAGTGTCTGTTTACATCCTTTGCCCACTATGGGTTTTTTTTGTTTGTTTTTTCTTGTAAATTTGTATAAGTTCCTTATAGATTCTGGATATTAGACCTTTGTCAGATGGGTAGATTGCAAAAATGTTCTCCCATTCTGTAGGTTGCCTGTTCACTCTGATGATAGTTCCTCCCGCTGTGCAGAAGTGCTTTCGTGTTCTGCATATGGCTACCCAGGTTTCCTAGCACTATTTCCTTTCCCACTGTTTGCTTTTGTCAGGTTTGTCTGAGATCAGAGGATGGTATATGTGTGGTTATTTCTGAGGGTCAGACCCTCTTAAAGGCCATGTCTTTGAGTTCGAGACCAGCCTAGCCAAAATGGTGAAATCCTGTCTGTACTAAAAATACAAAAATTAGCTGAGTGTGGTGGCACACACCTGTAGTCCCTGCTACTCAGGAGGCTGAGGCAGGAGAATCGCTTGAAACCAGGAGGCTGAGACTGCAGTGAGCCAAGTTCACACCACTGCATTCCAGCTTAGGTGACTGAGACTCTGTCTCAAAAAAAAAAAAAAAAAAAAATCAAGTTTCTAAAGCTCTTGTTATGACCAGGCACTAATTTAATCACTTTTTATGTATCAAGCAATTTATTCTCAGAACAGCCTATGAGTTACGTTTTTTTAAAAATTATTCACACTTTGCAGAAAAGTAAACTGAGGCATAGAGGTCAAGTAACTTGGCTAAGTTTATAAAATCAGTAGATGGTTGACCCAGGATTCCAAACCATATACTCTAAAGGCTGAGAATATTTCATTTAAGAACACAGAATATTTGGAGGAGACATTGAATGTGTCCACCATTAGCTGAAGCTAATAAGACAATTAGTCTTACTGCTTGGAACTTCTCTCCCATGAAAACAATAGGTGTTCAAGTCCTGCTTCCTGGCTGAATTGTTTCATAAATGTCTTTATTAGCATCTATCACAATTTATCATAAATGTCTGTTTACTTATGTTTCTACTTTACCGAAATGTGAGTTGTGTCAGGAATGAGACTTATTCAAAGTTACTATCATGAGTGTGTAGCATTGTAGCTGAAACACTTAGAATGCTTACTACATTTAAAACCTTTTTTTAAATGAGTTAAGATAATACTTCATAGCTTGACTTGGGCATCAGAAGTGGCCATCTCAAAACAAACCCTTTGAATTCTCTGGTGCAGGAGGGTTTTCATGGCACCTTCAGCACCATATCACCTGGCCTCACCTTCAGGGGCAAGGCAAACAACACTTCCTTTCTTGAGGCCTGGCATACACCTAACCCAGAGGCATTTTTCAAAAGGTTCATGTGGAGGGTGCATTTGCAATAAAAGTCACAGAGAAAGAAATTCTTTTAGCAAAAGCAAACTTCCCTGGGATAGGTAAGAGCACCCACCTCGCCCAGTGGACATCATCCTCCCTCCTCCTATCCCCCCACCCCGGCAGGGCTCTCCAAGGTGCAGCCAGCAAACCAAGACACAGTTGGTGGAGGAATCTCCGGGGACAGAGAGAAGAGATTCAGGGGAAAGAGGACATGGGACTGAAGTGAAACAGATGGGGCATCTGAGAAGAGGAGGTTGGGAATCTGCTGATCTGCAGAGACAGTCACATCACAGGAGCAGGGGCAAGGACCTGGGGAGCCACTGCAGGGATGGTGGGGAGGGCCCAGGACAGCTCCCAAACCCACAGCCTGTACATGATGCCTGGGTGAGATGGCACATCCCAGACTGAAGTGAAGGACTGTGACACGTGCTTTAGATGTTCTCACAGGCTCTGCTGGGTATTTTCTCTTTTCTTTTCTTTCCAACTTTTATTTTAGGTTCAAGGGGCAGCTATGCAAGTTTGTTATGTGGGTACATTGTGTGTTGAGGGGGTTTAGCATACAAATAATTGTGTCGCCCACATATTAACAGAGTACTCAACGGGCAGGTTTTCAGTCCTCACCCTCCTCACTCCCACACCCTCGAATAGGCCCCAGTGGGTGTTGTTCCCTTCTTTGTGTCCACATGCCCTCAATGGGTATTTTCCCATACATGGCATCACTCTCCTCCTGTATAGGGCCTATTACTCTGTGGTTTCAGATAGAAGCAGGTATTGGGGTGCTCGCTATCTAGATTTAATAGTTCACCTGTGATACCTGTGATTTCTTTCATTTACAAAAGTTTATACTCTCTATTTCGTTCTTCCATTCTCCATATATAAGCATACAGAGTGACTTTCAAAGTCAGTGAAAGGAAAAACGTCCACCTTTGGCCTCTCCCTGGCTGCCTCTCCCCTCTTTTCTTGCTGCCTGAATTTCTTGATCTTGTTTCAGAGCCAGTCAGCAGCCTCTCTGAGATTGGTTAAGCTTCAGGGGACCCTTCCCCGAAGAGCTAAAAAGTGAAGGCAGAAAGGATTGTGCAGGACCAGACCAAAAGGTGGATTTAGAAAGCCGCGCGGTCTCCAGAAGAGTCCCCACCAATACCACCTCCAGGGAGCAGCACCCCCAGGCTGAGCCCGGGTCACTGAAGCTCTGCTTTCAGGAGGGCTGCAGAGCGAACTCCATATCATCCCCCTGCGATCACTGGAGGGATAAAAGCACCTTTTTCTCCCTGGCCTAGATTTCTGATTTCTCTGTGAAAGCCAGAAAGCTGTGCACTAGCAGGCAGCTAACCCTTTTTCCTTTTTTAAGAAATGAAAAGGATACAGGTGAAGGGGAAAATCCAAAAATAAAATGCAGTCATCTAATCAGAAAGAATCCCACCAACCTGGCAGAGTTCATCCGTGTGCAGTGCTTACAACATTTTAAAAAAATTCTTTTATTTTGAATTTGGTTCACATTTTCTGAAGACCTCCTCCTAGAGAATTACAAAAGGTAGCATTCTGTATGTCTCAGGTCTTTTAAAAATTACTCCATATTATCTGAGATTAAAAAAAAATAATAACAGCTGGAGCCTTTTTCTGCAAAAAAGGTGTTTAATTTTATACTCCAGGCAGCAGTGACAGAAACTGCAAAAGTCACCCCACTAGATGAAGGCAAAATTATAAACCGAATTGTTTTACAGTGATTCAACATATAGGTTAAATTTGTTGGACTGTTCCTTTCCCGCAAAAGGTATTTTTAATGTATTTTTCTTAAAATGATAGTTTCGTGCAATCTTTATGGCAAGTGTTGCTGCATGTGTATTTTCTGAATTGCACTTACGTGTGTCAATAATGTGGAATATTCTAGTGTGCGTGCTCAGTCAACACAGGATGTGGAAACGTATCAGTCAATCTCCGTGGTTACACTTGCCACCCTCCCGGCATTTTACACAGATTTCCTCATTTATCCCTCACCACAAACCAACCAGAGGCGGTAGCACTGTTAGCCTCCCCATTTCACAGACAAGGAAGTGGAGGTCCAGAGAGTTTCAGCCATTCCTTCCAGGTCACCGGGCTGGCACAGGGCAGGGTGAGGACACACTCTGGCTGCAGGCTGCAGGGAGCCCTGAACGCCACACACTCTCTGAGACCCTACATCCTCCTCCAGGATAAGGAAGAGTTTTCCTTCTGCTATGACCATACCTTTTGCCTTTCTCTAACCTCTATTCCATAATAAAGCCAAAAGAACTTTCAAAAAGAAAAGCTGAACTGCAGGGTATGGAGCCATGCACTTCCCACGCATGCCTCGGCTTTTCTGTGCAGCATGCCACATGTGAAGTCCATCATGCAGATGCAGCCATCAGTCGTCTGTTCTTCAGGCAAAGCTGGAAAAGGGCTAGAGGCCTGGGGTGTTGGGAAGACGCCGATCTGGTTTGGGCGGTGAGTGATACAGGTTGCACACGTAAAACCACCACCATGGCATGTGTGTACCTACGTAACAAACCTCCACGATCTGCACACGCACCCCAGAACTTAAAGTATAATAAATACTTTTTTTAAAAAAAGAGGCTGGCCGCGGTGGCTCACACCTATAATCCCAGCACTTTGGGAGGCCGAGGCGGGTGGATCACGAGGTCAAGAGATCGAGACCATCCTGGTCAACATGGCGAAACCCCGTCTCTACTAAAAATACAAAAACTAGCTGGGCTTGGTGGCACACGCTTGTAGTCCCAGCTACTCGGGAGGCTGAGGCAGGAGAATTGCTTGAACCCAGGAGGCAGAGGTTGCGGTGAGCCGAGATCACGCCATTGCACTCCAGCCTGGGTAACAAGAGCGAAACTCCATCTCAGAAAAAAAATAAATAAATAAACCAGCACTGAGACAAGATAAGATAGATTCCTGTTTTGCTTTTCTCAGAATTGCTTGAACTATTTCTTTAGTTTCTTTCCTTTGTTTGACATAGAATCTTTGAAGTTAGTTCTCACTCATAAGTGGGAGTTGAACAATGAGAACACATGGACACAGGGAGGGAACATCACATACCTGTTGGGGGATGGACGGCAAGGGGAGGGATAGCAGGGGTGGGGGGCTAGGGAAGGGAGAGCATTAGGAGAAATACCTAAAGTACATGACGGGTTGATGGGTGCAGCAAACCACCATGGCACATGTATACTATGTAACAAACCTGCACGTTCCGCACATGTACTCCAGAACTTAAAGTATAGTAATAATAAAAAGAACCTTTGAAGTTAAAAAAAATCACCAATATGTGCATTTCACTGCAAATTATACCTCTGTAAATAAAACACTGTGGGGGAAACTGTTCAAAACAAGTCAGTGTTATTAGAGCATTTACCTTCTAAAAATCTTCAAGGATCACCCACTGCTGTTAGCCCCAGTTTAGGGCCACCTCCCCCAACCTCCCTTCCACATTCTCTACAGCCCACTGCACAATCCTCCTGGTCATCCTCCATGTGCCAGGCCTACCCTCTCCTACTGCTGAGCTCCGGCTGTGCCCTTGACTCTGTCCAGAACATGGAGCCATTTGCCTGGTTAATACTAACTCTTCATGTAGCGCTGTTTCCACCGAGCACAGTCAGGTCAGGTCACCAAAATACACCCTCTCTTGGCTCCTCTCCGTGTTTCTTTCATGATTATAGTTTTACTTTTTTTCTTTCCTTTTTTTTTTCTGTTGCTATTTTTTGTTTGTTTTCATTTTAGTAAATTGTGTTCTTTTTATTTTATTTTATTTCATTTGATTTCATGACAGTGCCTGGCTCAGCCCCCAGGTTGGAGCACAGTGGTGTGATCATAGTTTATTGCAACTGCCACCTCCAAGGCTCAGGAGATAGCCTTGCCTCTTCCTCCCACGTAACTGGGACTACAGATGCCTGCCATCACACCTGGCCTGTTTTTTAATTTTCTGTAGAGACGGTGTTTCATCATGTTACCTCGGCTGGTCTTGAACTCCTGGGCTCTGGTAATCTGCCCGCCTTGGCCTCCCAAAGTGCTGGGATTATAGGTGTAAGCCACCATGCCTGACTGATTTTAGGCTTTAGGAAAGTTTTAGGTTTACGGGACCTTGAGCAGAAAAGTCAGAGGGTTCCCACATATCCCTGCCCCGTTTATACATGGCCTCCCCCGCATCAGCACCGGCACCAGCACATTTATCTTTCCAGTTCTTCCATTCATGTATTTTTCCTTCTTCACTGTCAACTCCATAAGGACAAGAACTGTCTGCTTTTGTTCTAAGGTATCTCTATCCTTTTCTCTGATACACTGTTGCTTCTTTCCTTGTATTTCAAATTTGATTCTTATTCTAGTTTGCTTTGCAGGTCAGTAAATTTGATTCAAACACTTCTATTAGACATGTGAAAAGAAATTTTTATTTTAGTTTTGAAAGAGGAGATATAGCTATAAAATGATTTTTTAAACAAAAGCTGGGTGGTCTGCAAAGACAGTAGAGTCTAATGTGGAGAAATCAGAAACTTTGAGGTTTATAATTGCATTTCTTGTAACTAAATGAAAGAAAGTTTTCCCTACTTCCCAAAGATTACAGAGCTTCTTTAGAATTGGTTGATAAAAATCACAGCACAAAAGAAAAAGAAAGATTAAAAAGATTTTTTTATTGACTCATTATAAGAGAGAGAGTCAGAGAGAAGAAAAGAAAGAAGAAAGAAGAAAAGAAAGAAGGAAGAAAGAAAGAAAGAAAAAGAAAAAGAAGGGAGGGAGGGAGGAAGGAAGGGAGGAAGGAAGGAAGGGGAAAGAAAGGAGGGAATGAGGGAGAGAAGGGGATGGATAAGAAGAAAGAACAGAAAAAAGAATAAAAGTTTAAAAATGAATAAGGAAGGAAGGATAAAAGAAGAAAGGAAGAGAGGGAAAAAATCTCCAAGTTTCCATATAAAACGGGAACAAAAAATTTGTAGACAGCAATTGCTCCCTTTAAACCCCACCCTGGTCCTCACCTGGTTAGAATTTTGATTTCCCACCTCATTTCATAAAACTTCTCCTACTCATATTGTAGGACACAGTCTCCGATATTCTTTCTTTTATCCCTACTATTCAATTATAATAACATTCCACAAAGTCTTTATTAATTTATTAAATGCTACTGTATTCTATTTTAAAACTCTGCTTTGCAACTCAATTATTTTCCCACCATGACATGCCTTTGAAAGAGGAGCCTCGGAGATGCTAGGGTTGGTGTTCATGAAGTAGAACCTACTCAGAAAGGGCCCATCAGAAATCCGGTCAAATGGACCTGCAGCCAATGTGGAAGCTGAGCAGCCTAACTGCAGCTGACCGTGTCTCCCTTCTCCAGTGACTTGTTTTCTTAGAATATTCTTTTACCTCCTGGGAGATGTGAGATACAATGGTAATAGAAGCTTAACGTCATTCTCATCAGTAAATACAGAAGGAACCTTTCCCGGAGTTTCCCTGAAGTTAGGAGTTAATCAGACAAGCACATGGTCATATGCATCTGCTCAGTGAAGGGAGGCCCTTTTGCAGTCCAGAGCTGCCCAAAAACTTTAACCTTAATTATGCACCAGGTGAAAAGCCCTGCAGCGAGTGAAACACCACAAAAATCACTTGTCAGATGAAAACCACATATCCATCTGTTCCGTCCTGTGACTCAGAATCAGCTATCCACACAAATTACCAGTCAAGGCTGTCATAGTAGTGCACAAAGGCTTCCAGTGACTCGATCAGTTGGCAAAAGTGATCGTCCATACATAAGCATCTAGGTGCATTTACTACTGTTTTCTTTTGATAGTTAGAGAAATGGGCTGAATGTTCAACTTTAAAATCGGTAGTGGCCAGGCGCGGTGGCTCACATCAGTAATCCCAGCACTTTGGGAGGCCGAGGCTGGTGAATCACGAGGTCAAGAGATCAAGACCATCCTGGCCAACATGATGAAACCCCATCTCTACTAAAAAATACAAAAAATAGCCACGCATTTGGCATGCGCCTGTAGCCCCAGCTACTTGGGAGGCTGAGGCAGAAGAATCGCTTGAACCCAGGAGGCGGAGGTTGCAGTGAGCCGACACCGTGCCACTGTGCTCCAGCCTGGCAACAGAGCAAGACTCCATCTCAAAAAAAAAAAAAAAAAAAAAGATTGGTCGTGATGTAAACAACAGCTGTAACCACAGGCTGGGGGACAAGGTTGATAGCGTCTGTTTAACCAGCGATGACTCTTAGCCAGCAGAGGTGAAGGCTCTCACATTAACTGATTTTTAGCACTGAGCAGAATATTTAGAACTCAATAAATGTCTGCTGAGTGAATGAATGCATGGTTAAAATGTCTTCAAAGATTTTAGTTGGATGTCAACAGAGGTGAATCCAAAATTCCTTCCATTCTAAACACCAGAGGCCACTTTGAGGAAATGTTCCTCCCACGTTCCCTTCTTTCTGGGCTCACAGTCAGTCACAGCAGGGTCCATGGGCCTCTTTGCCTCTAATAACTTCCCTCCTGTGACTCAAAACGCTGCTACGAGAACGTCAACTTTGCAGGCTGTGGGCCTGTTCGCCACAATCTGTTCTTCCTGGAATTTTGTACTCCAGCTGGGGCGAATCTTTGAACTCACCAACACCTTAGTCCATCAACCTCACTCTTTCTTCTCACTCATTGTTACTTTCTCTAAAAAGATGGATGGCTGACCCTCCCTGTCCTTCCTACTCATGTTCCATAGAAAATGAGCTGCAGGTTTATCTTGACAAATGACTGTGCAGAATAGATTCTCTATACCGAAGCTAACCGTGAAGGAAAGTGTCATTTGACAGCTTCAAGGAGTATTCCTTAAAACGTGTCTTTTCCACTTTATTTTTGTGTCCCTTCTTATTCTGCTGCCTGGAATGTAGATGTGATGACTGGTGCTCTGGGTACCTCTTTGGGCCATGAGGGTAAAGGCTAGGGACAGCAGAGTCTGGGTGTCTCACGACCACATGTAGCTGGGCTGCCCTGCTGTGTCTTCGTCACCCACCTCCTGATTTTTACGTGAAAGAAATAACAACAGGCTGGGTGCAGTGGCTCACTCCTATAATCCCAACACTTTGTGAGGTCAAAGAGGGTGGATATCCTGAGGTCAGGAGTTCAAGATCAGCCTGGCCTACATGGCAAAACCCCATCTCTACAGAATATACAAAAAAAAAATTGGCCAGGCGTGGTGGTGCATGGCTGTAATTCCAGCTACTTGGGAGGCTGAGGCAGCAGAATTGCTTGAACCCAGGACACAGAGGATTCAGTGAGCTGACATTGTGCTATTGCAATCCAGCTTGGGTGACGGAGTGAGGCTCTATCTCAAAATAATAAGAAGAAGAGGAGGAGGAGAATCCCTTCGATTGCATTCAAGACCCTGTAGTTTTGGTCTTCGTTACTCAGAGCAGAACTTGGTCCTAGCTGATATGTTACTCGTCTCACCTTGCCCAACTCTCTCTCTGGCTAAACTCACCTGGCAAATCCCAACTCTGGTCAAAATGTCATCCATACCTACCCAGGGTTAGCGTTAGGGTTAGGGTTAGGGTTAGGGTTAGGGTTGGGGTTAGGGTCAGGGTCCCACGGTGCCTATTCACTCAGCGGGGGAATCCAAAAGGGAAGGTAGCCCTCCACTTCCCACCACTGTGATGACAGCTTCACTTCCATCTCAGATGCCCCTGCTCCCCCACCTGCAGCTCCCTGTACCGTGGCTGTCTCTGCCTGACTCCCCGGGCCTCCCCGACAGCGGGTCACATTCTCAGCTCACAATCCTTCCTCACACTCCACTGAGAAAATGGAGAGATCTGTTTAGGAACATTCTGGTTTTGCCAGCACAGCCACTACCTTCACTTTTCATCGCTGCCCATGTTCGTGCCTCATGTCCCTGTGACGTTCTGTCCTCGGGAAGGGTCAGACCCTCCCCTGTGCTCTTAGTCCAGCCAGGCCCTCCTTGTCTTCTCCAGAATGTGGCTGACGATTTTCCTTCCCCTTCTGCAGGACAAGTGTCTCTCCTGTCTAGCAGTGTCTCTCCTGTCACCACCTGGGTTAGTATCCTCTGACCCTGGAACAAAACGGAGGGAGGCCCCCCCCCCGTCACTGCACACGCACGTCTCTCCATCGTCCTGCGGCTCTGCTCATCATGCACCCCTCCTTAGAGAATCAGCTCTCCTTGCCCTCTGCAGTTCCCCATCCACTCCAAAAGCCTGATCTGGCCATGTCCCAGGGAAACTGCTCTCGCCAGCCAAGCCCCAGGGACACCACGATTCCAGAGCCAGCCGTCACGTCTCTGTTCTCAATCTGCTTGACTGTTCAGCATGATGTCTCCTGGTTGCTCCTTACCTTTCTCCTGAAACACTTTCAACTCCTTCTCTCTATGTGGCTGGCTACTCTGCAGTTTCCTGGTTCTCTTCCTGGACTTCCTTGTCTTCTCCAGAGGCAGGGGCCTAGCGCACCTTTCCCTTCTCTGTGCTGTATCAACAGGGCCTTCAACACGGCTCTATCGAGAGGCCCTCTAGAGTCCAGATCCCCAAATTCTGCGTGCTCAGATCCTACCACAGCACATACCTGTCCTCTCCCTGGCTTGGTTTTTTCCTTGAATGTCTTCTCTGAGTTTTTAATCTCAGTAAACCAGCTGATCATTTAATTTATCTTGGTCCCTCCCTCCTTCTCTTAGTCTCAATACTTAATCTTTGAGTCATCCTGTCAACTTTGAAATCACACCAAGTCAGATCACTTCCCTGTATTGCTAAGATGATGCCTTACTGGGAGTCAGTGACATCTCTGTTGATTGGGCTGCAGGGGGCTTTCCACAGTCTTGTTCTGTGCTCACCTTTTCCCCTGTTTTCATGTCCGCCTTCCCTAGATTACGAGCACTGTGGGCACTGCATGCAGCCCCCTCACCCCACCACGTCTCTGGCATCTTGAGCAGCTCTGGGAACCTAGCAGGCCTTGGTTTTTGTTCATGGAGTGACCCACAAATTAGCACATTGCTAAGTGCATCAGCTTCGTCCTGATCTTGAAGCTGGCCCAGCTAAGCTGCAGCCATTCCAGTGTTTTGGGGGCTGTATAAGGAAGCTTGCAGTGGCTCAAAGAGCAATGCCATGAAACAGCATTGACTGTAGGGTTCTCTGGCTTCCAGCAAAGCATGGAGAGGCCGCAGCAGGCTAGCAGCAGCTCTAGAAACAAGGGCAGAGGAGGCCTGTCTCCTTCCTTCCTTCCTTCCTTCCTTCCTTCCTTCCTTCCTTCCTCCCTCCCTCCATCCCTCCTTCCTTCCTTCCTCCCCCTTCCATCCCTCCTTCCTTCCTTCCTTCCTTTCTTTCTTCCTTCCTTCCTTCCTTCCTCCCTCCATCCCTCCTTCCTTCCTTCCTCCATCCGTCCCTCCTTCCTTCCTTCCTTCCTTCCTCCCCCCCTCCATCCCTCCTTCCTTTTCTTCCTTCCTCCCTCCCGCCCTCCTTCTTCCTTCCTTCCTCCACACTCTCTCTTTCTCTCTTTCTTTCTCTTTCTCTCTTTCTTTTTGAGACAGAGTCTCACTCTGTCACCCAGACCGGAGTACATCTGTGCCATCTCAGCTCACTGCAACCTACACCTTCCAGGTTCAAGCAATTCTCATACCTCAACCTCCTGAGTAGCTGGAGTGACAGGTGCACACCACCACACCAGGCTAATTTTTGTATTTTTAGTAGACATGGGGTTTCATCAGGTTGACCAGGCTAGTCTCGAACTCCTGAGCTCAAGTGATCTGCCCACCTCAGCCTCCCAAAGTGCTGGATTACAAGCACCAGCCACTGCACCCAGCCATGTCACAGGTGTTCAACATGGGCCAAGCCTGTGTGTGTTCATCGCATTGCATCTTACACCATGTTGGCATTTGGGCCTTGAAGTTACCATCTTCACCTTTATGGGCTTTTCTTCTCATTTGGCATTTAAGATGTATGGGCAAATCTTTCATCCCATTTTCAAAGCATGGTGATTACAGCAGCCCCCTGCAAAGGCGCTGTGAATTCTCTCTTGAGCGGCTAAAGATTTCAAGTCAGGACACAGCCTTTTTATTGCTGTGAATTCCTTTCAAAGTCAATTTGAAAACAGAAATCAGCATGAGTTCATCAAATTGTCTTTTTTCTTCGATGTGTATTTGACGTATGGAATCTTTCCAGATGTATCATAAGAGTTTGTTTTATTAGAGGTTAGCTTCCACTACTGGTTTCAGAGAACTTTGCGGCTCCTTCCTTGGGAAATGGCTTTTAAATCAGTCATGGAGACTTCACGCTCTGAGACTCTCAGCAAAGGGCGTGTGAAGCAGCATGTGTTTGCTGCCACTGTGCTGTGGACTCTCAGCATCCTCTGATGTCTTCTTGTTCTTGGAAGTGCACATCAGCTCCCCGATGTCTAGGTGGCCTGGGACGGAGGAGCAGCGTCGCTCTGTGAGGAACAGGGCGCATACCCCTGGTTGAGGAAGCGAATGACAAGGGCTCCTCGGCAGAGGAACAGTACCATCTTTCAGCCACGCTTTCTCGGGGGGCCGTGCCGTAGTGAGACTTGCCTGTCATGGCAAAAGCTCCGCCTCATACTCTTCTTCTCCTCCTGGGATTCCAAGACATTGTTTCTATTTATTTTATTTTTTAATGTTTTTCAGCTTAACTGAGGAATAATTGACAAATAAAAATAGAATATATTCAAGGTGTTGAATGTGATGTTTTGACATACATATACATTGTAAAATGATTACCAAATCAAGCTAATTAACACGTCTACCACCTTCTGTGTGTGTGTGTGTGTGTGTGTGTGTGTGTGTGTATGCATGTCTGTGTGTGTGGTGAGAACACTTAAAATCTACTTCCTAAGCAAATTCCAAGTATATAATAGTCACCACGCCAAACCTTGGTTCTCTAGAATTCACTCCTCTTATAATAGAAAGTTTATGCCCTTTGATCAACAACTCCCCATCTGCCCATCCCCTGGACACTGGCAACCTCTGTTCTACTCTCTGCTTTTGTGAGATCAACATTTCTAGATGCCACATGCAGATGAGACCATGCAGTGTTTGTCTTTCTGTGCCTGGCTGATTTCACCTGACATAATATCCTCCAGGTTCATCCTTGCTGTCACAAATGGGCAAGATCCTCTTCCTTTTTAAAACTAAATAATATTTCATGGTGTATACACACACACACACATATACATCTCTTGTGATATAGGTATGCACATACATATATATATATATATATATATATAGTTCTTTTTGTGATATATATATGCAATATATCACAAAAAGAACAAGTTTTTTTTTGAGATGGAGTCTCGCTGTCACCCAGGCTGGAGTGCATTGGCACTATCTCAGCTCACCGTGGCCTCTGCTTCCCGGGTTCAAGTGATTCTCCTGCCTCAGACTCCTGAGTAACCGGAACTACAGGCATGTGCCAGGAAGCCTGGCTAATTTTTTTTATTTTTAGTAGAGACAAGGTTTCACCATGTTGGTCAGGCTGGTCTCGAACTCCTGACCTCAGGTGATTCTCTTGCCTCAGCCTCCCAAAGTGCTGGGATTACAGAAGTAAGTCACCACACCAGACAATAAGAACAATTTTTGTCAGAAAAAAAAAAAGCAGGAGTGTTCTCTAATGTTTTCAACCGTTTCATATTTAAGAAACAGAAGTTTTGTGTTTCTGTTGAAAGGCTGGAGAACAGTGATGAAACTACTAAGTTTTGTTTGCAGATCAGCCTGAGTGGAGGTTTGACGGAATATTTTGTTATGTGAGTGGGCACTTGCTGTCAGTGGACAAGATATTAGGGTTCCTATGAAATGATTTTTACCATTGAGATATGTCCCTGACACAGTTCAGAGATGCTTAGAGAGAGGGATCAAAGGAGCTCACACCTGTCATTCCAACACTTTGAATGACCGAGGTGGGAGGATCGTTTGAACCCAAGAGACCAGCTTGGGCAACATAGTGAGACCCCATTTCTACAAATAAAAACAAAAACATAAAACAAAGCTGCCTTACAGACTCCCTGGATGGACAGATGGGAAAAGGGACTCCCATTGGGAGTGCAGGGCCCTGTGCTCCGGCACACCTACAATGGAGAAGCTCTTGATTTGGAGGACCTCGCACATCATCTCTCCTGGTTAGGCCACCAGTACTGCCCAGTCCCCAGTTCCTGTTGGTATGTCCCTAAATCATTCCCAGGCATGTGTCCTCCAGAATCTGGCACAATGGTGTGCAGACCCCGCACTTGCAAACACATCACCAGGTGCAGATATCTGGCCATGATGAAAGGGGCTCGCTTCCACCTACCACATTAGCTCTTCCTTAAGATGGCCTTAGTAAGGGAGCCTCGATAGGCCATAGCCTGTGCTGTGATGCTGCAGTATCGAGGCCTGGTAGGCTGGGGTCTCAGTCATGTGCACGGCTAGAACAAAATACCGAAGACCGACTCTTGGCTTAAACAACACACATTTATTTCTTGCCGTTCTGGAGCCTAGAAGTTGCAGATCAAGGCTCCAGCAGATCAGGTGTCTGGCGAGGGCCTGCTTTCTGCATCATAGACAGCCCTGCCTCTCGTGGTGCACAGGGTGAGGGAGCTCTCATGCGCCTCTCTTATAAGGGCACCAATTCCATTCATGGAGGCCCCATCCTCATGACCTCATCACCTTCTAAGGCCTGACCTCCTGATACCATCACCTTAGAGGCAAGGATATTAACATATGCATTTCTGGGGACACAAACATTCAGATTATGACAGGTGGTGTAGAACTGAGGTTCCTGGATTCAGGATGGCAAGGAGGCTCATTAAGGCTTGAACTGAAACTGGTTTTCTTTGGATACCTGGATGCCTCTAAATCCTTTGGTCTGATTTAGTCAGGATTATCCAAGGAAATTCATCACACAGGAAGCTCTGGACTTCATCCCACTTATGAGAAGTACTTTTTAAAGGTTTCTTTCTGGCAATGATGGTCCCTCAAAGCCAGTGACCTTCTCCCAGCTCCCTACCAGGCTGGACTGTCCCACTTTTTATGCAAAAGGAATCTCCTGGCTCCCTTCTTAAAAGTAAGGGCTACCTGGACACAGCAGGGCACTGAGTCAGGGCCTCACTCTCACCACAGCTGCACCATGAACTCTGCCCAGGATGATAATCATGGTCACACTAGCCACCAGCACCATGAGTGTGGCCTGGGCCTCCCTCTTCCCTGTCTCCCTGCTGGACACCCACCCACTCCTTAGTGCCTGCAGAGAAGTCCCCCAGGACTTCAGGCCTGGGTCCCCGTGGCCCTGGGGGGTTTGTGGCGACCCCAGCATGAACTCTCTGTGACTGCACGCACAGGTGTGCAGCCCAAGCAGGCCTTCCATGAGCTCTCGGTCTGTGGCTCATCCATCGCCACACCTGTACCGCTGGGCATTTTGCCCTGTGAACAGGAGACATTGGTTTAATAAGCATTGATTTCATTTAACAAGTTTGTACTGAGTATCCTCTGTGCACCTCAGTCCTAGGAATATGGCTGAAAAATGGTAAAAAGCATCCAGGCACTTGTAAATTGACATTTGAATCTAATTTACATTCTAATCAGTAAGTAAATTAATAAGCAAGTGAGCAATTTCAAACAAATTATGAAGAACAACTAAAAACGTGATAGATGGGGTTGCGGGGGGGCCTGGGTTCAGGTGGGAGCTGTTTTCAATGGAGTCTTTTGGGGGATGCTTCTCAGAGTCTGAGTAAGACGTGGACAGAGAGAAGGAGCAAGCCAAGTGGGAGATAAGAAAGGGTTTTCCAGCAGAGGGGAACCCTAGAAACCCTGAGACAGGATCAGCTTGGAATGTTCCAGAAACAGAAAGGATGTCAGTGTCCCTTGAGAGCTCAACTGGGGAGTGGGCAAGGGAAATGAATTTATAGACAGAAGGCTTCACTCCTGCTGGGTCTCTGGGGTCCAGGAAGAAGTTTGGGGCTTACTTGAAGAAAATGGGAAGCTGTGGAGGGTTATAAACAGGAGGGATAGGATTTTTTTTAGGTTTTGCAAAGAACACCAAATGCATCCAATGTACCAGGAGAGAAGAAGTTGACATGGATGGCCATTTCTGAAGTGACATTAAAATAAAACATTTGATTATTGTTTTTCTACTTTGATGAATGCAGATGAACACACACCCACTGTATTCATCCATTCTTGTATTGCTATAAAGAAATGCCTGAGACTGGGAAATTTATAAAGAAAAAGGTTTTATTGGCTCACGGTTCCACAGGCTATACAGGAAGCATAGTGGCTTCTGCTTCAAGGGAGGCCTCAGGAAACTTACAATCATGGCAGAAGGCGAAGGGGAGGCCGGCACTTCTCACATGGCTGGAGCAGGAGGAAGAGAGAGCAAGCGGGGAGGGTCCACACGTTTTCAACCAACAGCTCTCATGAGAACTCATTACAGGGATGACAGCACCAAGGCTGTTAAGCCATGAGAAGCCACCCCATGACCCAGTCACCTGTCACCAGGCCCACCTCCAACACTGGGGATTGCATTTCAACATGAGATTTGGGTGGGGACACAGAACCTGATCGTATCACCCCAGCCTGTCTTGACGTGCCAGGGCTCCCTCCCCAGCCCCACCTGAAGGCAAAGTTCTAGAACCACCCTGAGACAATGAGCCAATGGCTTCAAACTGAGCATGAAACTAAGCTCCTCAGCCACCCATAACAAAGGAAATACACGAAGTGCCTAAATGTGCCTAATGGGATCTTGGTAATGAAATATGTCATCGTGTGTATATTTTCCATATTATGGTGGGAACACTTTGTAGCCAGCCTGGCTTCCCTCCTGTTCCTGTTAGAATTTTGTTCTTAGAATAAATTTACATCTGTCCCCTGGTGCCAGGGTTCAGGTTGTGTTGCACTTTTCATTATAAGCCATGTTTACCGAAGGTTTACAACTTGGCTGTAAAAACCAGTTGGCACCGAAACTGGAAACTTGGCATGAACAAATTGGCATAAACATTGCCCGGAAGCAGTTTTTCTATCTAAATCTGAGAAAAACAGACTAGGTCATTTTCAAGTTATTTGTGTTATTCATGCATAAATAAAATGAAGCCTGACAGCTTCAAACAGTTGTTTGCTTTTGCACTCTTCAAAAATAGATTGGATCCAAGAAAAGTAACATTTGGTAAACAAATACTCCATGACGGACTGTAAAAAAATGAAAGGGAAAAAAAAAGCGGAGTGCAGTACATTAAATAGAAAGGGAAGATGGAAGCGTTTCAAAAGTCACTTTGTGTCAGAAAGTAGGAGTCAGGAAGGGTATTATTAGGTGATTATGTGGTTTCTAGAGGTAAATTTAGAGATTCCCCTGGACTCTAAATTAATAGTGTAAATAGGCAGAAAACAAGCTTTCAAATAAAGTAAATTTTTTTTGAGATCTGAAGCACACTTCATCTAAACACACAGGTAACTAAATATATGACGTTCAGGCAAAGAAGAACCAAGTGATTTCTAAATATATTTTCTAACAGCACTAGGCTTGGCCTGTAAAAAAAAAAAAAAAAAAAAGTTAAAAAAATTGGGAGAAGGAAAAACAATAAAATGTAAATGATATATTAAAACATGTTAGTTAAAAAAAAAGTATCAATGTCTGAAGCCCCTTTCCCCTCATCTATGCATCGAATTTAGTTTAGAAAAAGGCAATTTGTGGGTCTGAATTCCAGCAGCCAGTAGCAGCTCTCTAAAGAGGGAAAGTGATGGAGCCGACCGCTCCCCAAAGAATGCCTTTTTGGCAAATTTAAAAGTCAGCCTTGACGTCAAGTGACTCCTGAGAAGGTTCCGCATTGAGTTCTGTGAAGTGTGGGCAGATTGGACTTTCACTCTCGCAACTCTGTCGGGGGATGACTACAGAGACAGTTTAGGGCAAAATAAAACCAAGCCAATTCAAACAGAAAGTAAAAATAAGTCAGAGAGGAAAGAATGTGGAGGATGCGCAGGCCCGCCGGACTGCGTTCCGTAACAGGCGCCCTTCGGGGAGGGAGTTTCATAGGCTTGCTTTTTATTGATGTGCCTTCCTAACGGCTTGTTAGCAGCAGTTAGATCCATATGGTTGCTCTTGGCAAAATTTATCTCGTCCTCTTTTCGTAAAGTGTTGTTTCACCAAACTATAGGCAGAGTAATAGAATCCTCTCATTGGAGACTGGAAGAGTTTTCCACCTGCGAATTTCGCCTGAATGACACCCTTTCGTCATTACCTGGCTCTTAGGATCAGCATGGTTCAATTCACATGGAATTTCAAGCTAACAATTATCTTGGGACACATCTCAAAGTTATTAACTCCCCAGAACCACTCCCAGATCCATGGTGCTGATTCTAGGGTGGACGTCCCCAGTGTTTCCTCCTTCAGAGAAAGATACAAAATCACTTGTTTATCCTAATATCAAGATTGTTCCAGCCAGGTTCAGTGCTTGGTGCCTGTAATCCCAACACTTTGGGAGGCTGAGGTGGGCAGATGATCTGAGGTCAGGATTTTAGGACCAGTCTGGCCAGCATGGAGAAAACCCGTCTCTACTAAAAATACAAAAATTAGCCAGGCATGGTGGTGCACACCTGTAATCCTAGCTACTCAGGAGGCTGAGACAGGAGAATCGCTGGAACCCAGGAGTCGAAGTTTGAAGTGAGTGGAGATCGCGACAGCCTGGACGACAGATCAAGACTCCATTTCAAAAAAAAAAACTGTTCCTATAGCATGCCATGCCATTGAGGATGCCAACTTGCTACATACTTCCTGGTTATATTTTTCCACCATAGAGAGTTCAGTTCCACATGGAGAACTATGAATAAACACATGGAATGACTCCACTGAGATTATTCTTTAGAGATGGAAGAAATTAAAGACCTAGAGCGTGTTATCTGGGCTCCACAGACCAGAGACAAAACAACCCAGCAATGAATAGGCCTCATAGAAACCAGATCGGAAGCCCCTCAGCATTTCTGCAGAGTTTGCAGTTACTTCTAACTATAGTCCTTCCAGGTGCACGGTTCGATAATCTCACCAGTACCATAGATTCCTCGAGGGACTGATATACATATTTTTATATTCTCAGTTCCTAGCATGGTGCCTGATACTCTCCAGGGCTTCAGCAAAGCACTGATGCTATGATATAGGTAAGCATTTCTGTCTATAAATAGAGAGAGAGGTGTTCTGGTTTTTCTGGTTTTGCTTTCTTTTAACAGACTAGGGAAAAATGTTTGGAGGCTAAAAGGAAATTTGTACCCATCAGCATAAACAAGTGAGTTATCTGGAAATGCCACATTGTAGATACAAAATGCCGTATCTGCAGGGAGCAGGTGCCTGGTGAAGCAGGACTGTTTGGACACTATGATCAGAGAGAACTGATGACTTCTAGAACAGCCTGCCCTCCAGCTCAATATTCCACCACCAATAGACTTCGGGTTTGGGGGAGTTAATGGAGCAATTAGATGATTAGTGATGGAAACTCCAGGGAAACTAAGTGTGAGGAAGAAGCGTAGCCTGTAAAAACCTCCCATCTTTTAGTACTCAGCTTACAACTGGGGGGAAAGTATTACATTTTAAATCCAATCCAAAGATAGTAAAGTTCATCAAAACCTACAAGGTGAATGGCATCTGTGACCCTTTCCATTGAGACAGACCAGATAGGGCTGGCGCAACTTTCTGCTCCGCTCCCCAGAGCTGCTCGGTGTGTGGGCCTTGGCCCATCCTGCTGCGTAAATGCGCGTTCTTTGTATTGGAACCGAGTGTAGGGAGCAGTCACTTTGACAGAGAATCAGGCTGGCCCTGCATTCATGTTAGACTCTGCAGTTCTTCTCTTAAGGTTTCTTCATTGTTACACAGCACATGTTGGGAAATGAAAGAGAAAGCTAACGCATTCTTGGAACTGGCATGAAAATGAAGCAGAGAGGCGGCTCAGTAAAAGAGCTTACGTTTCAGAATCAAGGACCCGGATTCATTTTCTTCCTCGGTACTTGCAGGATTTGTGCAAGATTTTGACCACTTCCTTAACCCATCTGAGCCCCAAGAATCTCGACCATAAAAATGAGGCCACTTCTTCCTGCTTCTGGCAGTGTATGCATTGCCCCGGGTGAGGGGCTGGGGGCAGAAAAAACTGCCTGGGATGTCCTCTTTCTCTTCTGGTGCATATCTGCCCCATCTGCGAACTTGGTGGCCTGGACCTCCAAATGTATCCTGGCTCTGAGCTGTGTGATTTCCTTTTCTTCCAAGCCACAGCCACCTCCGTTCTAGACTGCATCCACGTGCTCCTAAAGCTCTCCTGCTTCTGCTCGGACTCCCAACCATCCCCTCCCACGGCAGCAACCTCATCACCTTATCCCTCCTTAAGGGCCTGCTTGGCTTCCTAGTGCTCTTCAGACAAAAACCCCACGAACACCCTGCTGGGTTCTGGCCTCCATCACCCCTCCCCTCTGCCCATGCCCGCCCATCCTGGCCTTTACCCCTTCACCCTCCCGGAGGTACACCAGGCACCCTCTGGCCCTCTCTAGCCCCAGCTTCCCCAGCTCCCAACCCTTGCCACGGACCTCCCATGCCTGGTGCTCCCAATGTTTACTTCTCATGTAGAATCTCTCCTCTTTGGAGACGTGAGATTGAGTCTTGATCTTTCAAACTGAAGGACCCTTCACACTTCTCTCCTCACCAAATGCTTTATCCGTTTCCATTGTATCACTCATCTGAATGCTGCATTTGTCAGTGCCCCCAGAGTGAAGGCACAGGGCCCCTACCTGAGCCCGGAAGGTGCTCTTCCCGGAAAGTCTGGGAAAGCAGAGGCTCCTGGAGGCCTGTGAAGCCCACCTGCACGGCAGGTGTGACGACCTGCAGTGCCTTCCTGCACCCCATCCCAGTGCCATGAAGCTACTGGACAACTGTTGGATGATTGAGCTCATTATTATAAAATAACCACACTTTTCTACTATAAATTTATAGTAATATTCCAGTTTAGACAGAATGAAGAGCATTCAGAGGAACTGAACAATGAGCTCCTGAGATCGACCGTGACTTCTGTGTACAGTTTGGGGGTCGGATGACAAGATGTGCACACAAACAAGCAATAGTGAACTGTCAACACTTCTGGCAGGTGCTCTGGTTGGACTATATTTTCACAGCTTTGTAAATTACCTAATTCCTTTTCCATACGAGCATTAATGATGTGAGGAGGTCAGTTACATTTTCAGTTATACTTTATTGCATTTTAGAGGGAAATTATCTACTACAGTTAAATTTGCAAAGTTAGGTATTGCCAAAGGTCATAGGATTTGTGCCCCACAGCAGGAAAGGCACACAGTGGAGCCAACTCTTTATTGCCTGTCTGAAGGGTGACTTGGTCTGTTACCTGCTTTTGGTGGTATCCCCAGGTTCACGGCCAGTCTGCCTCACTTCCCCTTATTGCGTGTGTGGCCCGTGGACACAGGGTGAAGACACAGATGTGGAAGTGGTGGAATTTCAGCCTCGAGACACCCTGCAGCAATGCCAGCCAGGGACAGAGAGTCCAGCTGGGGCTGCAGGGATGGCTCTCAGGATGTGACCCAATTTTCCATATCACAAACTATAGGAGGAGAAAGCTGTGCTTTGGGTGGCACCAATTTCCACGGGGTCCAATCTGCTAAACACAGAATGTTTAAGTCTTATTTCTTGGAAAAGTTTTGCACTTTTATTGAGTATCTGCTGTGTACTGTGTACTGGCTGCCTGACCAGGTGTTTCATGTATGTCCATGTTAACCCTCCCAGTAGTCTACAAGGTATTGTGTTCCCTGAGTGGGTTGGAGAACTCCAGCTCAGATCATGAGGAAGCCCACCCAAGAACAGCTGGTCAGTGGTGATGTTAAGACTCAAACCCGCACCTGTAGTTGTCAGTGAAAAAGATGATAAAGGTGGTGAAAAAGATGATGCACGTGTATGCGCTCTGGCTGTAGACACAGAACGCATGAGCTGAAGAAGCACCACTGAGATAGAAAGTGGGGCTCAACTCCAGAGGTGGGGACTTGGGCTCCGGAACAGTTTGAAGACTTGCTAAAACAAGAAAGAGGTGAAAGCAGCTGTCCATAAGACACGCTTTCCGGCACCATGTCAGTTTACCATTGCCATGGTAATGCCTGGACATTCATCACCTTTTTCCGTGGCAGCGACCTGATGACCCAAAAGTTATTGTTCCTTTTCTAGAAATTTCTGCATAGTTGCCTTTTAATCCCAGCTCCTTCAGAGGCTGAGGCAGCATAATTGCTTGAACCCGGGAGGCAGAGATTGCAGTGAGCCAAGGTCACGTCACTGCACTCCAACCTGAACGACAGAGGAAGACTCCATCTTAAAAACAAAAAAAGAAAGAAAGTATTTATCCACTAATGAGAACAGAGCCATCTTGACCCAATCGCTTCTTAAAGGCCCCACTTCTAAATACTGCGCCACTGGTGATTGAATGCCAGCGTGAGTTTTGGAGGGACAAATACTCAAGCAACAGCACACTCCTGCTGTTTCTCTCACCAGGCCATTCCTTGGCAGGTGTACCAGGCTCATAACTCATGCCTCAGTTTCCTCAGGCTGTTTCTTCTAAGCTCTGATGCTACCCACTTCCTGCTCAGCCTCCAGGGCTCTTGCCAAATGTCACAGATGCAAGGACATCTTTCCTGGGTCCTCCCCTGGAATGGAGCCATTAGCCTCCCTTTCGCCTCCAAGCATTTTGCTGCCCTTGGATTCCAGCCCTCATGTTACTCTCACTGTTCCGTGGCACCCTGGCTGTGCAGGCCTTCCTAGCACATGGCGTCAGGAAAAGCGAGCCTGATGCCAAGACTGCCACTCATAGATGCCATTTCCAAGCTCCCAAAGGCTCTTCCCATCCCTAGTATTCTAAGACTTCAGTTGTGGAACTTTCCTCCTGCAATGTGGATACAGGTCATGTTTACATGTTTCCTTCTGCAGGCCTGTAAATCTCCTGTGCACAAAAACAGGCCTCATTTTGTTCCTTATAGCACCTGGGATGATATTTAGTGCATAATTGTGTTCAGTAAAAGTTAGTTGAGAAAATACGAAATGAAGTAGGAGAAGAGCTCATTCTCTCCAGGACTAAGCAGATGTCTTTCCTGCCCAAAGAGAGGAATATATTTGCAAAACTATTTCAACATGAATTAATCATTCATGATTCATAGTTTATGTAGTTCTTCCTAGATAGATCAAATCAGATCAAAGTCTCATTTGTTATAATCTAGCAGGACACACCAGTATACTGCAACCTAAGGAAAGGCAAATGCTCTTGAAGAAATACATGCACAGGCATAATTTTTAAAATGTGCCTTCTAAATGTGGCACATATACACCATGGAATACTATGCAGCCACAAAAAAGGATGAGTTCATGTCCTTTGCTGGGACATGGATGAAGCTGGAAACCATTATTCTTAGCAAACTTACACAAGAACAGAAAACTAAACACCACATATTCTTACTCATGAGTGGGTGTTGAACAATGAGAACATACGGACACAGGGAGAGGAACATCACACACCGGGACCTGGGGGTGGGGGGCTAGGGGAGGAATAGCAGGGGGTGGAGGAACTGGGGAGGGATAGCATTATAGGAGAAATACCTAATGTAGATGACGGGGCGATGGATGCAGCAAACCTACCATGGTACGTGTATACCTATGTAACAAACCTGCACAAGCTGCACATGTACCCCAGAACTTAAAGTATAATAAATAAATTTTTTTTAATGTGCCTCTACTCTTTCTCACCCCTCCCTCTTTCCTTCTCCTGGTCCCAGCTCATTCCACCCAACAAGTTGACTTTCTACCAAACAATCTGTCACTTGAAAAGCAGCAGGATTTCTGTATTTACTTGGGAATCTACAAACTATAAAAAGCCCTTTATTTTGACGGCTGGCAAGGCATTTGCTGTTTTTTTTAAATGCATGATTGCCATTTTTCTGCAGGTATTCTTTTCTCTGTTTAGAGTAACCTCCTTCAGAATTCCAATGTCTTATCTTTGTGTCATCCAGAGCACCACATAGAGTGACTGTGAAGTCCATAGATGAGTAAATTGCATTCATCAATTTTAAATGTCACTGTGATGTATCTTTTCAATATGTGTAATAATGTATAAAATACATGTGGAATCTAGTTACAGTCAAGTTGACAGTCTATCATGGGGACAATTTAAGTATTAAAAGCTATAAATATATATTTGATAATCCTTTCTTTTGCTGTTATGTATTTTGGTAGTTTCTCTTAGAATTTTCTTTGTAACTGCTCTAGTCTCTGATCATTATTTGAGTATTAAATATTTATTTATATGTTTTTACTTTTTCCATTATAAACTCAGTTAAAACACAAAGGAATCAGGGCAAAAGGAAGACAAAACTTTTTCTGTTGCATTGCAAATAAGTAGATAATGTAAACCCAGACAAAAATGCAACTTCTATGCCATTATGAGCATAGTTAATGATGCTTGCACGGGACATAGAACAGCCAGGCACTGGGCCAGCTCTATGAAGATAGACTGTTATCACCAGATATTGCTGGGCTTAAAATATTACTCTGTGTGTGTGTATGTGTGTGTGTGTGTGTGTAAATGTACACATACACACTGAGGTTTATGTTTGTTTTTGTGGAAAAATAATCAAGAATAAGTAACAGTTTGTGGGGAAGAATATAATACGGAGAAAAGTTTATATTATAGCTGCCTCATCTGCTTCAATGTTCTGTGTGAAGGTCACTTATTGTAAACTGTGAAAAAAATTAGTACAAGTTATCTTGGTGCAATCAAAATCACATTTTTTCTTTATATGCCTCTATATGTTAAAATCAACTGTGTTTCGGAGAGTTTTGTTTTGTTTTCTTTTGTTTTTGAGACAAGAGTCATGCTCTGTCTCCCAGGTTGGAGTGCAGTGGCGTGATCTTGGCTCATTACAGCTTCCACCTCCTAGGTTCAAGTGGTTCTCCTGCCTTAGCCTCCTGAGTAGCTGAGACTACAGGCAGGTGCCACTATGCCTGGCTAATTTTTGTATTTTTAGTAGAGACAGGGTTTTGCCATGTTGGACAGGCTGGTCTTGAACTCCTGACCTCAAGTGATCCTCTTGCCTTGGCCTCCCCAAGTGCTGAGATTTCAGGCATGAAAACATGTTATTTTTAACCACTAAGTTATGAACCATTTTTGGGCTTTGATCAATAGATAAATATATGAACATAGAGAATTTACTTAAATCTTACACATTCTTTTAATACCTTTCCTGTACTTTATAGGTTGGTATCACTATTTCCACTGACTTGCAGAACATTGCATAGCATGAAGTAGAGAGTTTATTTGCAGACCTTCTATGCTGGTGCCGGACTTTCTGGATTCTTCAGCAGGCAGAGGCTGTGGGCAGGCCGCCATGTGCTCTAAGCGCCCAGCATAACTGAGCCAGTCCTGCTGCTGAAGGGACTCCTGGGGAGACAAAAATCACCTGCTTTGGTTGCTAGCACCTTCATCACCCAGGAGGTGTTTTGTTTTGTTTTTGAGACAAAGTCTTACTCTGTTGCCCAAGCTGGAGTGTAATGGCATGATCTCAGCTCACTACAATCTCCACCTCCTAGGTTTGAGCAATTCTCCTGCCTCAGTCTCCCTAGTAGCTGGGGCTACAAGCATGCGCTACCATGCTCAGATAATATTTTGTACTTTTAGTACAGGTGGGGTTTCACCATGTTGGCCACAATTGTCTCAATCTCTTGACCTTGAGACCCACCCAGTTCAGGCTCCCAAAGTGCTGGGATTTCAGACATGAGCCACTGCACCCTGCCCACCCAGGAGTTTTACAGTTAGTGTGCTAACTGCTCTGAAAGCTTATACTCATTTATACAGTCACCTACCACTTCACAGACGCGTGAAGGCAAACATGAGCCCAGACACGCTGCCAGGTCAGAAGGCATCTTTGCCCACTGCCATCAGAGGGCCAACTGCAGCTTTGCCAGGTGGGTTTTCTTCTCACCCACAAGAATTTTAAAAAGGAAAGACAGAGCGGCTTACATCTAGAAAAAGAGTTTGTTGACATGCACTCAGGGTTTTCGTGTGGAATGAGTTGTGTTGGGAAGCCCCTGGCTACTGGGCATCTTACCTATGCTCACAGCACTCAACACTGAGAATTTTCTTCCACTTCCAAGTCCAAGAATGTAGCACATCACAGCACGTTCGTTCTCAAAATGAAGGCCCACACATGGGAATAATTTAGAATATACTGCAATAGGAAGGTGGGGAGATGGTTGGGAGGTTAACACATTTGGGAACCTGTTATTTCTTTGAAAAAGATGATGTGATGTTTCAGGCAATTTTGGCAATGTATTACTATTTCAAATCTCTTTCAACCTATATTTTCCAATGGTGCCTCAGGCATATTAATTCTGGAGATCTCTTTCTTTTTTAAAAGGAGGGTAAGACATCCTATCTCATTACCAAACCCACAAAATTTTGGGATGAAAGGAGTGATGTAATAAAGCTTCGATGCCTCCTCTTCTAACAGTAGGGCTTATATCTACCTCCCTGTGATGCTCACATTAAAATTAAAAAATTCATGCAAAGTGAATACAAAAGCAGGTGGCCAATGCTCTTTGTCTACCACAAAGAACAACACCAACAGTAACATCTCTTAGTGGTATAATTTGAGATGTGGAAGGGCTTGGGAAAAAAGACAGTCGTGGAGGGAATCGTGGATGATTCAAAGTCTCTTGCTTTGTCACATTCCTCTCTGTGTGTCCATGTTTATAATTATTCTGTGACACATTTCAGACTGTTTTCATTCATGAAGCTCTCTGGAATGTACCCCGCATATATAAGAATTATAAAGGAAGGAGAAGAACTGTACCTGGAGAGAATATATACATATATACTATATATCATGTATCAATATATTTATATATTGACATATATAGGTATCAATATATTTATAATGTATAATAAGATAAAATGAGGAGATAAGTAATTTGAGTCTATAAAACGCATTTATTCTATTAAAAATACTATTACAATTAGGATTCTGTTTTTACTGATGTCTTCATTGCTGGCACTAAAACAACCTCTGCACTAGTATAAAGTAATTCAGAGTTATTTTGCACTTGCTTCCTCGAAAGATCTCTTTTCCTCTTTCCGCATTGTAGCTTCCTGTCTCTGGGTCCCCGGCTCCTGTGTGGCCACGACCCCTTCCAACCCATGCCTCCTGGTGAATGTGAGCCTCTCCAGTTCTCAGTCAGCCTGGCCCTGGAACTCTGGGACTCTTCAAGCCTAGGGTTCACCTGGATTCCACATTCTAGGAGGTGAAGTGTCTTTGCCTTTCACTAGCTGAGCCCCACAGCACTCCACCCCCTTCTCATTCCTGGTACTCGACTGTTTTCCGTGACCTCCGATTATGTTGGGCCTCTCAGAAGCTTCGGGTAGACTTTTCTATTAGATTGTGAGGCTGTGGCCATCTGCACATACAATACAGGAAAGCTCTTGTGGTGATTACAGTAGTGAAAACCTTTGTCCCAGCATATAGGCTGGAGGATAATTCAGCATGAGGGTGAGATTTGACTCCATTTAATTGGACATTAAATGAAACACATAGCATACCTTTATTTGATATTTAAATCATATCTTAGAGAAAATACTGTATGTGCTGGGCGCAGTGGCTCATGCCTGTAATCACAGCACCTTGGGAGGTCAAGGCAGGCAGATCACTTGAGGTCAGGAGTTTGAGACCAGCCTGGCCAGCAAGGTGAAACCCTGTCTCTGCTAAAAATATAATGCAATACAATACAATACTTGTAATCCCAGCCACTCAGGAGGCTGAGGCGGAGGATTGCTTAAACCTGTGAACCAAGAACTTGCCACTGCATTCCAGCCTGGGCAACAGAGCAAGACTCTGAGGAAAGAAAAGAAAAAGAAAGAAAGAAAGAAAGAAAGAAAGAAAGAAAGAAAGAAAGAAAGAAAGAAAGAAGGAAGGAAGGAAGGAAGGAAGGAAGGAAGGAAGGAAGGAAGGAAGGAAAGAAAGAAAGAAGAAAGGAAGGAAAGAAAAAAAGAAAGAAAGAAAGAAAGAAAGAAAGGAAGGAAGGAAGGAAGGAAGGAAGGAAGGAAAGAAAGAAAAAAGAAAGAAGAAAGAAAGAAAGAAAGAAAGAAAGAAAGAAAGAAAGAAAGAAAGAAAGAAAGAGAAAGGAAAGAGAGAGAGGGAGGAAGGGAGGGAGGAAGGAAGGAAGGAAAGAAGGAAGGGAGAGAAGAAAGAAAATGCTGTATGTTCACAATATTTTTGTCTGACTTTGAATGTGTAGTATTATAGTTCTATCATAAACAGTGACCCAAGAACCTACATGAACCTTAGGAAGCAATTTCCCCATAGAAACATAAACTTATTTGCAAATTAACCTTTAACATCTATCACTTTATACACTGGAAACTGATTTTACACAACTTTTACTCTGACCCGCAGGTCAAAAGTGACATCATCTCCTCCTGAAAGCAAGTCAGGAGGAGAGCCACTGCTTTTCCAGATGACACATTTCCTCATGGGCTTCCATCAATTCTTTCTGTGGTCACCACACTCTACATTAATTACCACATCCTTTGCTAAGCCTGTGTTGGGTTCTATTAGTGGCTCAGCCCAAACTCTAGACTAAATTGACTCATCCCACTCTACTCTGACCTGGGATAGTCAAGATCAACTATGTGGAGTCCGTATTTGGCAATTCCATGATATTAGAGATGGAAGCTTTGGCCAGGGAAGAAGAACAAGCCATTTGGGCAGTGCTGTTTCCTTTCCTTCCTTGAGGAATTCTTATCAGCGTGAGGTCATTAATACCTGCAAGACCAAGAATATATTGGGGTCTAGGAGGAGGTGCCAGGCAGGTAGGAAAAAGGGTTGGAAATGTTGATGCAAACCCCAGATAGCTCATCAAGGCAGCACCTTTGGGTTTGAGTCCAAAGCTCACAGCAGAAATAAAAAGAAACCAGCTGAGCACAGTGGCTCATGCCTATAATCCCAGCACTTGGTGAGGCTGAGGCGGGCAGGTTTCCTGAAGTCAGGGGTTTGAGGCAAGCCTGGCCAACATGGTGAAACCCCATCTATACTAAAAATAAAACTTAAAAACAAATAGCTGGGCATAGTGATGCACACCTATAGTCCCAACCACTCAGGAGGCTGAGGCAGGAGAATCGCTTGAACCCAGGAGGCAAAGGTTGCAGTGACCAGAGATCATGCCACTGCACTCCAGCCTGGCTGACAGAGCAAGTCATGCCTCAGTAAAATAAATGAATAATAAATAAATAAAAAGAAACCATTTCTGAAGTGGCCTTTCTCCATGTATCTCTCAAGAACCAACAGTGAATGATTAAGTTGGGGATTCTGCATCCAAAGCTGCTCTCTCAGCTTCTTGCTCTCTGCTTTAGATAAAACTAAAACATCACAACATGGCAGCACTCCTTAGAAATTCTTGATAAATACATAGGAACGTGCAGGGCCGGGCAGCCAGGGTCTAGGCATCCCAAGTCCACGCCATGAAATAGTTCAGAATCCCCATTCCAAGACTGTCCCACAGACACACAGCAGAACGAAGATGAGTTTCCACGACTGTTACAAGCAACACCCAGCCAAGGGATGTGGCTGCTTCCTGCTTCCCAACGGTACAAGGGCAGCATCCCTCAGCCTTAGACATCAGCCTGGTATCCCGGACAGCCCAGCACGAGAGCTCCACCTCGGCAGGTGCACGTCCAAACCCACAGGTCAGCCGGCGACCACCCACCCTGGACAGATAAATGTCCTAAAATGGGTGGGGATTGGTAAGAAAGCTGGAAATCATCTCTTTCTGAGATCCAGGAACTCTGCGGGGGCCATCCTTTCTAACAGGCAGAGAAAGCATGCCTGAAGATGAAGCCAGCATTATGTGGAGCAGAATTGCAGACACACATTGAGAAACAGTTCCAGTAACACTATCGAGCTCCTGGGTCTGGCAGTACCTGAGGACAGCCCATTCCTGGGGCTTCTACCTTACCTGAGCCCCTTTGGTTTATTCTGACATGATGACCAGGAATGGCCGCTTATGCCTGTAAGTCCAGCACGTTGGGAGGCCCAGGTGGGTGGATCACTTGAGGTCAGGGGTTCTAGACCAATCTGGCCAACATGGCAGAACCCTGTCTCTATTAAAAAAAAAAATAGCTGGGCATGGTTGTGCATGCCTGTGGTCCTAGCTATTCAGAAAGCTGAGGAGGCGAAGGTTTCAGTGAGCCAAGATCATGCCACTGCACTCCAGCCTGGGTGACAGACTTCATCTCAAAAAAATTTTAAAAACCTGCATTTTTGTGCTTATCACTGTAAGATTCTTGACTACTGCTCCACGATTTTTTGAAACAGCATGTCATAGAAATCACATAAAAACAAAAACTGCAGGCTATATTCACAAAGGGTCAATATCAATCATGCAAACTGCCTCTTATCCATTTATCACTTCTAAACTTCATAACACAGAAAATTAATACTCTACTTTTAAAATAACTTTTAGTTCTTGTAAGGGTCTCCTAATTAAATCCTTATGCAATTTAATTGAAATACCAGAAACACATTGATTTATCAAGTAGCCAATGTGCATTTTTATAGCACATTAATTTTTTTAATCACGCTGATACACTGAGTAGTTTTCTCTTTAAGCAAAAATGGCAGGAGAGATGTCTGCACTTACAGGATGAAATTGCCGTATTGGCCATCAGTTCCAGGTGGCGTCAATCTTCACAGACCCCATGACTTAGAGAATATTAATCGGGTGCCTGGTTCAAGGGTGGTTTCATCCACATACAGAGAGGGGGAAGGTTACTCAGAGAAAGGAACATTTCTTTTTTTTTTTTTCTTTTTAGATGAAGTTTCGCTCTTGTCACCCAGGCTGGAGTAAACTGTGTGATCTTGGCTCACTGCAACCTCTGCCTCCTGGGTTCAAGTGATTCTCCTGCTTTGGCCTCCTTAGTAACTGTGGTTACAGGCACCTGCCACCACACCTGGATAATTTTCGTATTTTTAGTGCAAATGGGATTTCACCATGTTGGTCAGGCTGGTCTCGAACTCCTGACCTCAGGGGATCCATTCACCTTGGCCTTCCAAAGTACTGATATTAAAGGCATGAGCCACCATGCCCAGCCAGGAAGGAACATTTCCAGCCTATTCCAGCTCTTTTCTAGAGCAACACCAGAAGATCATAGCAACTTGGAGCCTGCTGGGAAACATCCTTTCTGTAGGGAGGGGTTAATGGACAAGGGTAAAACGTGTCTCGTAATGCAGCCAAAGCAAAGGGGATGTGCAGACACAAAACACAAGGCCTGTGTCAGGTGAGTGGAGGAAAGGAAGATCTAATCTAGGTGAGAGGGAAAGAAAGAGGGAGTAAATATTTGGCACTGCTTTTTAAAAATAAAATTTAAAAGAAGCTAGAAGCGGTGACTCACACCTGTAATCCCAGCACTTTGAGAGGCCAAGGCAGGTGGATCACTTGAGGTCAGGAGTCGGAGACCAGACTGGTCACCAGGGTGAAACCCTGGTTCTACTAAAAACACAAAAATTAGCTGGGTATGGCGGTGGGTGCCTGTCGTTCCAGCTACTCAGGAGGCTGAGCCAGGTGAATTGCTTGAACCCAGAAGGCAGAGGTTGCGGTGAGCTGAGATTGTGCCACTGCGCTCCAGCTTGGGTGACAAAGAGAGACTCTGTCTCGAAAACGGAAACAAAAACAAAAAACAGAAAACATAAATAAACTAAAAATAATTAAAAGTAGATTTCCTCTATGAATTTACTTGAATCATTTTGTCCATCAAGGCACAATTCAATTACCCCAACAAACAATTCAGCACACGTTACTACAGCTATAACCCAAATGTCAAAGGGGAAAGCTGGATTGAGGGAGAAAAATTTCTGTGTAAAATAGTTGATGTGTACAATGGACTTCCCAACAGTGAGAAAGAAGAGGAGAGGAAGAGAACTTACAAGGACCACATTTTCTTTTACCCATAATCTCAAATAACATTTGAAAAACAATTTTAGTAATTTTACTTTTAAGATAAAGTAAAATACTGCTAAATGTAATCCTGTTTCGGTGGGTGTAAGCTTTACTTTATAAACAGACTTTATATTGTTCTATATTCTGCACTCTGAAATTCCTGCACTTGGTAATGAGAAGCCATCAGTGAAATTTGCTTGCAGCTAAATTGAAGCCCTCAATCAGCTTCTGACTATGCCAGTTAGTCTATTATAAGACAGTATTTCTTTTTAACATAATATTATATATATACGCTCTTGCAGATGTAGGTCTTAAAAGTTTGAGAAGTGTGTGATTTATGCATAGACTTTTAAAACATAAACTTTAATAGCACTTACTTCTGATTCATGAATGTTTTATTTTTTCCTAACACTTTAACAGTAGAACAGAGATACGAGATACAGATCATTCTCAGGCATTTTTATTTTCATTTACATATACAGTTGTAGGTAACCCCATTTATTTAGAAAGTGGCTGTTTTGTATTTATACAGAGCAAATTGGGAAGCAGGATTACTATGAATGCAAATTGCATGTGCTTCTCGTAGCTTCACTCTGGCATCCTAATAATAGCTGAGTTTCTGAAGCATAGGTATATTCTTGGAGTGACCCAATTCACTCAATCACTTCCCAGATACAATGAGAGGCTACTGAAGGGTCCAGGACCCTGGCGGATTGGAAGCCTTTGTCCATATTTCAGAATATCTTTGTTCCAATAACAATAGGCGACATCCTGCATAATACAGGACCATTTGCACAACTGCCTGACAAAACTTCCTGTTTAGAGTGAGGCAGAGGGATTTCTGAAAAGCCTGGAGAGGTTAGTGAGAAAGGAAGCCAGACAATGCTGGGATTTCCAGGATTTTCTCTCCTTGAAGATGCAGCCAAATGTGCGGAGGTCCGGAGAAATGGCGTTCTTTCAAACAGGCAACCAACACCCATGGTTAGGACTGAATTTACACCTCTCTGAACTAACCATAGTGCTTCAGAAGGCAGAAATGCTTATAACTCATCTGGATCCAGGCACTTTTTATAGCTCACCGAGCATCCTGCTTATCTTCAAATTTGAAGGTAGGCATTAAGTTGGTCCTTTTCCAAAGACCATCATGTATGAAAATAAAACAAGTTTTCCTCAAATTCTTGAAAATGTGTTATTGCAGTTTAATTTAATTTTGGTGTTTAAAACCTGTCAAATAAAAAAAAAAGCAATATATCTTCTTAACAAAGCATCACTAAACAACAAAGTTGGAGGCATCACAATTCCTAATTTCAAATTCTGTCACAAGATTGGGAGCTGTGGCAAATGCCTGTAATCCCAGCACTTTAGGAGTCCAAGGTAGTAAGATTGTTTGAGTTCAGGAGCTCAAGACCAGCCTGGACAACGTGGTGAAACGACACCACTACCAAAAAAAAAAAAAAAAAAAAAAAAAATTAGCTGGGTGTGGTATGTGCCTGGTCCCAGCTATTTGGGAGGCTGAGGTGAAAGATTGCTTGAGTGCTTGAGCCCAGGAAGTGGAGGTTGCAGATCACCATTGCACTCCAGCCTGGCTGACAGAGCAAGACTCTGTCTCAAAAAAATGAAATAAAAATGTCACAAAGCAATAGTAACCAAACAATATGGCACTGATATAAAAACAGATACATAGCCGAGTGGATCAAAGGAGAGAGCCCAGAAATAAATCCAAATATATGTGGTCAACTAATTTTTGACAAAGACACCAAAAAAACACAATGGGAAAGGATGGTGTCTTCAATAAATAGTCCTGGAAAAACTGAATCTCTAAATGCAAAACAATGAAATTGGACTCTTATCTTACACCATACACAAAATAAATTCAAAATGAGTAAAATACCTAGATATATGACTAGAATCATAAAATATCCAGGAAATAACATATGGAAAACTTCTTGACATTAGCCCTGAAAATGATTTTTAAATATCACATAAAGCTCAGGCTAAAAAAGCAAAAATAAATAAATGGGACCACATTAAACCAAAAAGCTTCTGCACAGCAAAGAAAGGATTCATCAAAATGAAAGGACAACCTACACACTGAAAAAAATTTGCAAATTATATATTTGATAAAGGGTTAATAACCAGAATTTATCAAGAATTCCTATAATTCAATAGCAGAAAAACAACCCAATTTAGAAACCGGCAAGAGAGCTGAATCATCTTCAAGACTTAAGAGTGGCCAACAGGTATGTGAAAGGGTGCAGAAATCACTAGTCATCAAGGAAATGCAAATTAAAACCACTATGAGATGGCTATTATGAAAAAGATAAGACACAACTAATGTTGGCAAGGGTGTGGAGAAGAGAGAACCCTATTACACTTTTGGTGGGAATGTAGATTGGTACAACCACTACAGAAAATAGTATGGAGGTGCCTAAAAAACTTAAGAATAGAACTAAAATATGAACAACAGTTCCTCTTCTGGGAATACACCCAAAGCAGATGGGAACTCATCACTTCATAAAGACATCCACACTCCACTATCCATTGCAGCACTATTCACAATGGCCAAGATATGGAATCCACTAAAGTATCTATCAGTGGACAAATGGAAGAAGAAAACGTGGTATAAATATATATGTAATGGAATAGTATTCATTCTTAAAAAATAAGGATATCCTGTCATTTGCTACAACATGAGTGGACCTAAAGAGCATTATGCTAAGTGAAGTCAGCCAAACACGTAAAGAAAAAATGCATAATCTCACTTATATATGGAATATAAGGGGAAAAAATACATAGAGATAGACAGCAAAATTGAGATAACCCTGGGCTGGGTGGAGTTGGGAGAGGAAGTGGTAAAATGTAGGGCCAAGAATACAAAACAGCAGATATTCAGGATGAACAAGGAGCCCAGATACCTAATGTACAGCATGAAGACCAAAGCTAATAAGATTGGATCGTATTAGTTTTTCTTAAATGTAGATTCTAGCTGTTCTCATCACACAGAAAAAGTAACTATGTGAGATGACAGATGTGCTAATCTGCTTCACTACGGTAACCATTTTACTACCTATATCTATCCATAATATTATGGTGTAAACCTCAGATATATGCAATACAAATTATTTTTTTTTAAAGTCCTTTACCCACTACAAATATACAATAAAAAAGTATCACGAGAAAGTAATGCATATTTCTGGGATTTGCTCAAGGGACCTATAGAGAGATCTGGCAAACACATGAATCCCTCAGCCTTCCAAGCACCTAGAAAGCATTTACCTAATGGAGAGGCTCTGCAGGGGGAGCCTTGGGTCTAAGCGTGGGCTGCACGTGGTCTCATGTCACAGCTCTTCCCTTACTGTGCAGCCATGAGATCTTGAACAAGTTGCTTCTCTTCGCCAAGCCTCTGCTTCCTCACTGGTAGAACAGAGGTAACAGGAGCACCTTGAGTTTTGAGCTGTAGGAAGAAAGGATATGCAGACCACATAATGGCCCTACCCACTGAAAACCCATAGAAAGGACACTCCTTCACCAATTCTCTTGCGAATTGAGGGTTAAGGAGACAGCCCCAAAACACCTCAGTATTTCCAACAGTGCTTTCCAAAGAATTTCCAAATGGTCTAATTCCTTCCGGATGGTGACATGTATACCACAGTGGTGTTTGTCTCTGAGATTGGTCTTGGTTTATACGGAAAGAAAGGAAGTTTCACTGGAAGGTCATTGATGCAAAACAAAAAAATAAAAAAAACATTTGGCAACTTTTTTGTTTTGAAGAAAGAATACAGTTAGGATGAAAGCCCAAGAAGACAATAAAGCTGTAAAGTGTATTCTCTAATAAAATAGTAGCTTAGATGTACTAAGCAGTTAGTCTAGGACAGGCACTGATATTCACTTTATATGCAATCACATCTGTCATTCTCACACCAATCCTAGGAGGCAGAAACCAATATTATCTTGATATAACAAAGGAGAAGATGAAGGCTGCCAAGCCATTGAGGATCTCACCCAACACCACTCAGCTTGTAAGTGAAACATCAGCCTTGAAACCTAGGCAGTATAACCCTAGCACTTCTAAACCTGCCCACTATCCCACCATGCTCTATGGCCTAACCGGGTGTACTTTGCCTCTCAGCTGAAATTCCACGGACCCTGGAATTGGAGCATGGAATCGAATCACATAGCTTTACCTGGGAGGTTGGAGGAAGGCCTCCTGTAGCAGGTAGTGCTCATAAAAATGTTATAAATATGGGTAGACCAGGCAGCAATTCATCAACTAGACCAACATCAAGGTTTCCAAAGAGATCCCAGTATCATTCCTAACCAACCGTGTGACAACATGAATGTTACTAGCCTCTCTGAATGTCAGTGACTCACCTGTAAAATGAGAATGATAATATCTCACTCCTGGAGTTCTTGGGAAGATTGGAAGACATCATCTACATGAAATGCTACAGAAAGCCTGACAGGAAATGCTTTACACTGGTTCTTCTTGACAATCATTAATCTTTATCTTATTTTTTATTTTATTTATTTATTTTTTGGAATGGAGTCTTGCTTTGTCACCCAGCCTGGCGTGCAGTGGCACCATCGCAGCCCACTGCTACCTCTGCCTCCCAGGTTCAAGCGATTCTTGTGCCTCAGCCTCCCAAGTAGCTGGGATTACAAGCATGTGCCACCACACCCGGCTGTTGATCTTTAACTTCTAAATCCCACCAGCCTGGATAAACTCACATCACCATTTTGCCTAAATCCACTAGTTTAATAGGCCCCAACTGAATACAAAGAGAAAACAGCTGCATGCTGTAGTGTTGTCTGATTTCTGTGGTGTAAATTTGATGCTAACAATGGCTGTGATGAGAATATTTACACCACATAAATTGGCCAACACTACAAATCAGAGCTGTTTTTTTTTTTTAATGAGAATACCATCTTTTTTTTTTCTTAACTAGAATCTTCATCACCAGTTTATCCATTAATTCATTAATATTTATTGAGAAAATACCATTCCTGGGCTTGAGGATAGACCAGTAAATAGGACAGGTAGGGCTCTGCCTTCATGGAGCTTACATGTTAGTGAAAGGTGACAAACCATAAACAAGCAAATCGATGGACTTGACAACTTCAAATTGCAATAAAAGGTCAGAAGAAAACAAAGCAAGTGTAGAGGATGACTTGGGGAGGAGAGGTCATCACTCAGGGGCTATGAGGAAGGGCGTCTTTGAGAAGGTGACATCTGAATACAGCAGAGGATGGCAGGTAGCCAGCCACAGGAAGAATTGGAGCACGAAAATTCCAGGTGGAGACACATGCATGCAGAGGTTCTAAGGCAGGAGGAAACACAGCCGAGCCTGGAAATGCAGCCAGCGTGCCGCCGCCAGAGGAACACAGGGCATGGTCGCGTGACAGCGGTGAAAAGACAAGAATGAGAGCCAACCCTGACAGGGCCTTGCAGGCTCACCTGGTGTGCTTGAGTGACATCGGCAGCTCTGGCTGAGGCTGGATAAGGCAGGTGCTGAAGAGATGAGATGGCTTCCTAACATGCTCCCGTCTGAACCCTTGTCCTCACTAACAGAACCTACTCTGTTCTCATCATCAGCTTTAGTGGTATTAAGTCCAGGACCAACGCAGGCACTTCCCCAGATGAAATACCAATAGAAATTGTCCATGCAACCAAATGATCTCCAACCTGAATCAAATGAGGTAGTAGACAATTGACCTTGAACAAGAGACAGGAGAAGTTTGAATATCTGCTGTCAGTAGATACTCTGATACAATATTTTGATTATGAGATCGTGTTACACAACAACCAGTTTCTCTAACTTGACAGGTACCAGGTGTACCCTCTTGAGTTGTGTTGATGGAAGCCCAGCTGTGTCCGGTGACTTGTGATGGGCATCTGTTTCCTTCTTTATTTCAAACGCATCCTTGCCCTATTTTAGAACTCTGTCTAATACCTACCGTTGTACCTGAGAAATATAAAATGGGCTAATAATATAATAGTACACGCTGGAGTGGGCAGTATGAGACCTTGATAAATTGGGTTGATGGTTTTTCAAGCAATACCTGACACAGAGTAAGTGTCCAGTAAATATCAACTAATAAATTAATTGTTAATAAACACTCCTCTGTCTGCTTTATGAAACTCTTTTCTAGAAAAAAAAAAATCACAGAATTCAGGAGCCTGAATAACCTCCACAGGGTGAGCACCCTAAGTCTGATAATCTGATATCTGAAATGCTCCAAAATTCGAAACTTTTTGAGCACCAACATGATGCTGAAAGGAAATCCTTATTTGAAGCATTTCGGATTTTGGATGTGTGGATTTGTGATGCAAAACAGATAAGTATAATGCAAATATTCAAAAATCCAAGATGATGCAATTGGAATAAGGAAGAAAACAGATACCCGTCACAAATCTCGGGACAGCATGGGGCTTTCATCAGCCTGTCCCCCCGGCCTCTACCTGCAGCTGTGAAAATCTGAGATGCTTGAAACCCATAATCCAAAACTCTCCTGGTCCCAAGCGTTATGAATAAGGGATGCTCAACTGACTTATTGCTTAGCATCTTCTGCCCTTGACTGGCGAAAGTCCCCTGTGCAGGGGATTAAGAGCTTCTTCCGGAAGCTCCCTAGGAAGCTCCTCAAGAAATTCGTATTTCCTCCTGCTTAGTCCTTTACAGAGAAAGGCAGAAGATCAAAGCCAGTTTGGTTTGCTCAAAGGCCGGTTGTTCTTACTCTCTAGCAACACAGCCCTGGTGCCCTAAGCCTTCTGGTCAACCACACTTCATTATTTTTGCCACTTTCTCTGGAAAAGTTGAGGTTTCTGTGCATCCTTTTTAAAATATGTCACAGAGAAATGAGTGCAACACATACCCTTGGATAGAGGTGTCCTGTCAAGAAGACCCCACCTCTGGGTCTAGGTCCTGTGTGTCACTGAGGTCCCTGCAAAACCCTGCTTTCCCAGTCCGTCTGCCTGGGGTCACTCCTAACAAGTTCTTTTCTTGCATGTGTACTGTTTGAATTTCACCCAGCATATATTTCTGTTTTTTCCAATGGTGAAAATTATATTTTACCATTTACCTACTTTTGTCAAAGGGTGCGAGTCCTCTAAATACTAAATGGTAGGAAGTGTGCTGAGGGCTGGGGCTACCACAGTGAGTCAGACAAACCCCAGAGTGTGCTGTGCTACCTGCCTGCTGCAGGAAACAGACATCCGAACAGATCTTGGGAAAGAAGTGGGTTCTGTGACAGTGAACAGATGTCCAGTGTCTCTGGGGGTGATCTAAAGAGACTCCCACATCCACCCCAGGTTTTCTGAGGGTCTTGCTGCTGCTGCTGATGTGAAGGGGGCTCTATGATGTTGGAGCTCTCCCTTCCTCTCTCTTCCATCCTTCCCAGAACTCTGTACCTTGGGCCAGGTAAGCTCAACCTTAGAGGAGGAAGAAGTGAGAAAGAATGCCTCTCTACTGGCCGGGCGTGGTGGCTCATGCCTGTAATCTCAACACTTTGGGAGACTGAGGCGGGTAGATCACTTGAGATCAGGAGTTTGAGACCAGCCTAGCCAATATGGTGAAACCTGTCTCTACTAAAAATACAAAAATTAGACATGATGGCACAGCCTGTAATCCCAGCTACTCAGGAGTCTGAAGCAGGAGAATGGCTTGAACCTGGGAGGGTGGTGGAGGTTGCAGTGAGCCAAGATTGTGCCACTGTGCTCCAGCCTGGGCAACAGAGCAAGATTTTGTCTCCAAAAAAAAAAAAAGGAATAAATGAATGAATCTACTTTTTTGTTAAGACAAAAAGGCCCCAGATAATATTTCCCAGAGGGGGGAAAAAAGATAGAAGAGGTAACAGCGGCTGAGAGCACCTAGAAAGAAACAGCACTTCCCAGCTGTGGCTCCCTCCAGTGAAGACACTGAACTCAGAGCAAGCACGGTGAAGTCCCAGGCAGGGAGGCCAGCTCAGGAGGACCCTCTGCCCACCCTGTCAGACCCACTCACAGTCTCTGCGGCACATCTGCCCACGGAGCAATTGCGGTCCGAAACTGCTGCTCCAGATCCTCACCTTCAGCTAACAAATCAGAAAGATGAACACCCACAGACAACACAGAAAAGATCCCAGAGACCCCTACCCAGGTCTGTCCTGTTGCTCAAATAAATGTCGAGTATTCAGGGCAAGTAACGACCTGCTGTAGCTTATCTCCTTCAATCCCAAATAGTTCTCATAGTTGGCTGAAAGAGGAGAGACCAACGGCCCATAGTACCGTCTACGGTGCCTGCTCCCTCCTCTCCCTTCCAGTGTTTCTCCTTGACAACCCCACACCAAGAATAAACAGATGGGAAGGCAATGGTGAGCTACAGCGTTTTGTGCAACAAAGCAGATCAAGTGGGGAACAACTACTCCCCAGCAAAACACAGAGGATCCCATTCAAGAGTTCATTGTGAATATAGGCACATAGGTTGAGCTGGCATACACTGAACATAACCATGCCGGATTTCAAGACTGAGACAGGAGAAAAAAATTACTTGGATGGATACGGTGGTCATTTTCACAGCCTTTTGACCTAGTCGATTTTCACTTCAATTGCCTGAGGTTTGCAGTAACTTGCTTTGGGTTCTGAAAGACACAGTGGGTCACTGTCACCTCTGGGCCTCTCTCCCCCAACAGATAAACCAGTGGCACATGGAGGGCATGTGATAGAACCCCATCCACAAGGGAGGAATTATCTTTTACAGGCAATCTGTGAGTACCACTGAAAAATGCTCTTCTGTGATCAAATTATGAACGCTTTCACATCAAACAAAAATGTCTTGTCTAAACCCTGGGTGAATATTGGATGTCATTTTTTTTTCTGGTCGGCATTTTGATATAACTATGCAATAATCTCCAAATAATTCCATGTTTACATACACCAGGTGACACGCAGCACATGTGAAATTATGGCATTTAGTGGAGAATATTAGAGGCATCTGATGCATAATGAAAACTGAATATTGAAGAATAATTTTTCTCCTGCAGTTTTATAAGTAGTTGACAAAAAGCTGACAGGAGAAATTCTTCCAGTAATGGAAATACTCTCAGATTTAATTCTCTCATAACAATTCTCCTATTATGCATAAAGTCGAAGACAGAAGACATCATTGGGGTATTATCAAGGGAAAGCATAAATTCAAAACTATTGCAATTAATGCTATTGAGAATAATTCTGTAGATTAAAAAATTAATAATTTTATATGAAGATACATTGAATTATGATTTTATGTCAAGTTGATATTTCAAAGAAAGACTGATTACCATTTTGAACAAAAAGAATATGACACATGGTATAGTTTATGTCTACCTTTTGTCTAAGGAGGCAAAACAGATTTGAGCAATTATTTAATTGAATCTACTTAACTTCATTGATTATTTACACCTAAAATAACTGCTTGCTAAATATCAGGCTTTCTGTCTTAAAATTACCCAGATCATTGCCTCAGATCTCCAAAATGCTTTGCTATTAATACATGCCTAAATAAATACACCTAATTAAGCAAAACAAATACAGATTTAGTTCATTAATCCCCTCATCAACAAGGTCATTTATTAAACACCTATTTTGTGCTATCCATTAAAGGAAGCTTGCGGTAATGAGCCTTTCTTCTGATAAAAATGTAAAATTCTGGAAGAGGCACACCATGCTTTCTGCAGCCTGGCCACGCCACGTCACTTTTTTTTTTTTGAGATGGAGTCTGGCTCTGTCGCCCAGGCTGGAGTGTAATCGTGAGGTCTCAGCACACTGCAGCCTCCATCTCCCTCCTGAGTAGCTGGGCTACAGGTGCATGCCACTTTGCCTGGCTAATTTTTGTATTTTTTGTAGAGACGACGTTTCACCACGTTGGCCAGGCTAGTCTTGAACTCCTGACTTCAAGTGACCTGCCTGCTTCGGCCTCCCAAAGTGCTGGGATCACAGGTGTGAGCCACGGCGCCTGAGCCCACATCACTCTTTAAGCCTTGCCTCCTCCACGACAGCCCACCCCTGCCCACACAGCACACTCTGTCTCATCTTCTACCCTTATTTGGTCCATTACATTTTCAGGTGCGATTTCTGCTTCACAGGCAGCAACATGTGCTAAAATCCTTCTAGGCACAGAGGGAATACCAGCTCCTTCATGAGTTCTTCCCTGATGTGGGTCATCCACCATTAATTGTTTAGAGAAGCTTAAAAGAACGTGTGTCCATATGTGCTAAAATGGAAATGCCTGAGATACATGACATTTAAAGGAAATTGGCAAAAGCACGTGCAGGTGACTCTCCACCATCCCCGCCCAGCCCTATTCTCTGCCTGCTTGGCCTTGGAAAGTGGCAGCTGATTGAGTTTGGCTGAGGGAAGACAGCAGAGAGGTCTGGGAGGGAGGAGGGACTTCAGGTTTTCCTCCCCTGCGCCCTCCCTGCTTGGGTACGACCTCACAGCGAAAACAGGATTCCTCCTGGGTTCACCGATCCTGGTGGCCTTTCTCAGAATGCTGCCTATTGCGGGGCTCCTTCACTAACTCACGTCTTTATGTTGCCCTCAGTCCTGGGGTGCTGTGGCTCCCCACTTGCTGGTCTCTGGGGTCTCACTATGTCCTTATCACATTCACCAGCAGGAGACACTAGAACTAGGTCTAGTTTATTGAGATTTTTAAAAGTAGTTTGAATGGTAGTTCATGATTTGTATTTGTTCTTAGAGGTCTTCTAAAAGGCAAAGAAAAACAATACATTTTTTTCATCAGGTGTGGTGGTTCACGGCTGCAATCCCAGCATTTTGGGAGGCCAAGGCAGGCACACCGTTTGAGTCTAGGAGTTCAAGACCAGCCTGGGCAATGCAGAGAAACCCTGTCTCTATAAATCATTTAAAAATGAGCCAGGTGTGGTGACACTCACCAGTGGTCCCAGCTACTCAGGAGGTGGAGGTGAAAAGATTGCTTAAGCCCAGTGGTCAAGGCTGCAACGAGCTGTGATCATGCCACTGTGCTCCTGCTTAGGCAATCAAGGCTGCAACGAGCTGTGATCATGCCACTGCGCTCCTGCTTAGGCACTCAAGGCTACAGTGAGCTGTGATCATGCCACTGCGCTCCTGCTTAGGCAATCAAGGCTGCAACGAGCTGTGATCATGCCACTGCACTCCAGCTTAGGCAACAGAGTGAGAACCTGTTAAAAAAAAATACCAATTTTGTAACAGAATAAAAACATTTAATCTTTTCATTGTCATATAGGTACACTGGATTCTGTTAGAAAATCAAGATACATTATGGAATTTTTTATGTCTTATTTTTTCCCATCTTAAAATGTTTCATTATTTTACAATCTGAGGGATTATATCATCATCAGTCATCCCTACTCAGCAATTATTCCCAATAATGCTAAAAAAGGCTATATGGAAGGCCCTAGAGGTGATGTGGCTGTAAAACAAGTAATAGTTTCCAGTTTTCTTACTCCATTTTCCAAACAATTGCACAGTCTTCCGAGAAGGTTCGGAAAAAGACTGGCACCGGCATCTTTTTAAAATGTCACAGTTCTCGTTGATCAGTGTTGAGAAATCAGAACTTTCTATTTTCTATTTTTTATTAATGACAAAGCAGAAAACTGACAAAGGAAAACCATCCACACATATTAATCAGAAGACAGATGCAAAGAGATGGAGATTAGTTCTCTGGACTCTAGTGAGGTCAGAATGGATGTGAAAGTGAAATCGCAGACGGCAACCTTTCAGACCATGACACTCCAGATGAATTTTCTTAAGCCCAAGAATCCTCGAGTGATAGTTAGCAGGGGCTGAGGAAAGAAGGAGGAGGAAATTTGGGGGGTGATGGAAGTGTTCTGTGAGTTGATTATTAATGTTTATTATACTATCTATACCATTGAAAAAAAATTATATTCATGAAATAGTTGAACTTTGTTGTATGTGGTTTGTCTCAATAAGTCTAAAATCATTGATTATGGATCACTGTATAACAAATGCTAGCAGAACATAGTGGCTTAGAACCACATTTATGATCTCAGTTTCTTTGGGTCTGAGATCCAGCACAGCTCAGTGGGAAGGTCACCACGTAGCTCAGCCAGGAAGGGGTCACTTCCAAGCCACGGGGCTGTTGGCTGGGCACGGCTGCTCACAGGTGGTTGATTGGAGGCTGCCCTCAGGTCCCTGCCTCTCCTCTCCATGGGGGCTTTCTCCACCATCACAGCTAGCTTCATGAAGCAGGAGCTCCGGAAGGCCATGATGCCTGCTACGTGGGCCATCACATTTTGTAACCTAATAATTGAAACGAGACCCCCTCACCTCTGCTGAGTTCTGCCGGGGAGAACCAGGTCACTAAGTCCCACCCACTCTCCAGAAGCCGGGGCACCCAAGGGTGCTGTGAATACCAGGGGATGGGTGTTATCAGCAGCTGTTTAGAAGTCTGGCCGCCACAAATAGATCTTTAAGGACCACCAGGAACCTTTTCTCTAATTAAAACTTTACTTTTCATTATGCCTTTATTCTTACACCTATAAATTACCTATAGAAAAACTTAAAAATAGTAGCAGGGCACAGTGGCTCACACCTGTAATCCCAGCACTTTGGGAGGCTGAGGTGGGCAGGTCACCTGAGGTCAGGAGTTGGAGACCAGCCTGACCAACATGGAGAAACCCCACCTCTACAAAATTAGCTGGGCGTCGCGCCTGTATTCCCAGCTACTCAACAAGACTGAGGCGGGAGAACCACTTGAACCTGGGAGGCAGAGGTCGCAGTGAGCCGAGATTGCATCACTGCACTCCAGCCTGGACACTAAGAGAGAAACTGTCTCAAAAAAAAAAGAAAAAAGGAAAAACTTAAAATATTTTAAATGTACAAATACGAAGGATCTTTTGGACCCAGACAGCACATAGTAACTATTTTTTCAGTTGAGAATTAACTCTGTGAGTTGTCTCCACTAGGAGCGCCTCGTTTGAATCACCCTGCATGAATTTTGCTTCCTTCAAGAACCCTCATTGATAAAAGCAATACACAGACTCTGAACACATTGGTATTAAAAGAAAAAAAAAAACTCAGTTTAGAAAACACCAGAAAGAACCAAGATGTGCAGAAAGGCTGGTGCCGTGTCACAGTGGCCACGAAAGAATTCCTGGAGAGGATGAGTGTGTAAAGGGCATGGCATTCCTGCCTGCCTGCTGCATTTGGTTATAAACAAGCCAAAGGAATTGCTCAGGGCAGTGGCTAGTAGTTCCCCCAATGTTGCTGCTGCTGTTTTTCATTCACTTATTTCCAAACAAAACTGAAAAAGCTGAATACACATTTTGGTGATCGAAAGTTGGGGAGAAATTAGGAGTCTAAACTCTCCCTCTGGAAGTGAAGGGCTTCGGCGATAACATGTGGCTGGTTTGTTTCCTCATGTTTACTCCGTCCCTTTACATAGGAATGTTTTCATATACAAACACTAAGCTCTGACCTACAAGGGCCTCTTCGGGTACCCTAGACCCCATCCTCTGCACGCAGGGCCCGATGCTTGCATAGTTTCTCTGTGATTCACTGTTAACAACCTCATAGCTCAGGACTCATAAATTCCTTAGATGATCATTTGTTCATAACAACACAGATTTTAAGAGAGAGCAAGAAAGCCTGAACCCAGAAGAATAATCTACCTTTAGCTCGCATGTTCAGAAGTCACTGTGGAACTCCCAATGGATGCAATCTTGTTAGAACTCTGAATTGACAAGGCAAATAATATCAATCTTCACATATGAGAGAGATATTCAAACGGATGCCACTTTTTGTAAAAGGATCTAAGGGGTGCCTAGTTGATGGGAGGACTGGCTTGGCTCCAGAAAACCTACGTGGAGATGGCGTTTTAAACTGTGATGTGAATTGATTTCCGACTCCCCCGTCCTTCCTGCTTCCATCCCCCACATGACTAATTAGCTGTGTGACTTGCAGGCATTCCTGACTGCTCTGCACACTTCTGTTCCTTCTCTAAATTCTGATGGTATCTTCTTCACGGGTTTTTCGTAAATACTAAACTAGAGAAGAAATCACTGTACCCTGTTGCCTGTTCTCACTTTTCTCCCCCCTCCTTTTTTTCCCTAATCTTTCCTAGGAGAATTAGGTTCATTAAAGAAAAGTAATAAGGAAATTACCCTATTGTGGCCATTTTGGCCAAAGCTGTGAGTCTCCAAGGCTATAATGTTCTCAAAACAATTTCTATTTTCAAGGTATGTGGTCACCTAATCACTTCAATCCCCACAGGGGCCATAACCAAAGATTGCCACTTTGCTAATTTTACAGATAAAGAATCTGAAGAGAAACGAAGACTGGCAATTTAGACACACAGCTGTCACTACAAAATTGAATCTATTTGTGTCTAAGAGTAACTGTGTATTCAATGCTTAGGCTCAAATAATAAAAGAAAGAAAAAGAAAAGAGAACAGAAAACTACACAGATCATTGCAAAGGTAAGTGAGTGTTATGGCTAATACATTTCTGTCGATAAGCTTAAAAAATTGAGAAAACTATGTTCCTTTTTTTTTAAGTTCCCTGGGGAATGGCTCGTTTCAGAGAATCTCTGACCTAAATTGTTGTGATATCATCATACTTTATCTAATGGTATGAGATGTGGATGGTAACACCTTTGACTTGTGTTTTCCTGGACGCTTCAAAATATCCTCTCTCCAGATCACCTAATTCAGAGAACTGCCATCTCCTCTTTCATGAGATTTCTTCCCTATCTCTCCAACCCCAGCTTGGCAGAGCTGGTCGCTTCTCCTTCCCTTCAACCCCCTTAGCCTCCTAGGCTTCGTTGTATAACTCAGTCAGAAACTCCTCTACTGATTTCTATTTTTCCTCTTTCTGGGCCATCAAGAACCACATATAAATTTAGAATCAGTTTCTGAACCACACTATTTGCTAGTGACTATGCAGGTGGAAAGATGAGGCCGGTATTTCTAGCGTTTTCCTCATGGTGGTCCATCTTTTCAATTTCCCCAAACGACAACCTGAGCGTGGAAATCCCCCAGTGATAAGGCTTCATTGGTTCCTCGTTGTTTCGGAATTAAAGCTGAAGTCCTTATCAGACATCTGGTCTGCCTCTCCTGCCCTCTCTGCCACTAGAAACCTTCTGCTCCCAACATCCTCGCCCCATCAGCCTGCCTGCCCTTCCACAAGCACATCCTCCAGTGTACTGTTGCTAAAGTGATGTGTTTGTTTACAAAGCCTTATCCTTTAGTCTACACAATCCTTTAGGTTTATCCCAAATCCTCCTTCAAGGGGTATTTTCAAAGCAAAAGACCTCTCTCTCTTTCTGTCCCCTCTTACCAGTAGAGCTGACTTTATTGTTATAAACATATTTCAGGGTTCCTGCTATCAGAATTGTTTCCATCTGTGTCTTCCTCCAAGGCTGATTTCTAGGGCTGCCTGTTACCCCCACAGTGCTTAAGACAGTCTTTTGGACATGGCAGGAAATTAATAGTTCTTGACTGACTGTACATAATCTGATGACTGAATGTTTATTCCTAACCCCAAATTTTTTGGCCTGAGTTTGGGTCCACTGTCGCATGTATGCCTTATTTCATCTAACACTCAACGTGCCTTTCCTACTTATAGGTCACCTTTGCTTGGATGTCTAATAGAGTTAAAGACCTGGTCCACATCTAACTTTTGACGTCCTCCCCAAATGCTGCCACATCCTCAGTCTTTCCCATCTCAGGAAATAGCCCAGCCTGTTACCTCATTACTCAGGTCAGAAAATAGTCATCTGCTTTTCTTCTCCCTCACTTACCTTCATTAGCATGTCCTATCAACAGTCATCAGAGGTAGGCTCGGTGGCTCACGCCCGTAAGCCCAGTACTTTGGGGAGGCCAAGGCAGGTGGATCGCCTGAGGCCAGGAGTTCAAAACCAGTCTGTTCAACATGGTGAAACCCCGTCTCTACTAAACGTACAAAAATTAGCCAGGCATGGTTGCGGGTGCCTGTAACTCTAGCTACTCTGGAGGCTGAGGTGGGAGAATTGCTTGAGCCTGGGAAGCAGGGGTTGCAGTGAGCCAAGACCGTGCTGCTGCGTCCAGCCTGAGCCTCAGAGTGATATCCTGCCTCGAATAAACAAACAATAATAACAAAAACAGTCATCAGAACATACCTATATCTAAATACATATCAGTATATCAATATATATCAATAGAGATATTATATTCTATATTAGATATCATAGATATATTCTATTGATATGTATATATCAATATAATGAAATATACATATTGATACTGGTATGTATATATATCAATAGAATGAGATATAGAATATATCAATATATCTTGAATCTAACAGCTTCTCATGACCCCTTCTGCGCCACTTGAGGGCAAACCTCCATCACCTGTATGAAGCACACAGCAGTAGTGACCCCCAACTGGTGTCCCGGCTTCCCACGGAGTCCCTGTACTCCATCTACTGCCTGGCAGCTATTGTGACCCTAAAACACCCCTGCCCTGAATATCTCAGCGTACTCACCCTCCCTGGCATGTGCCTGTTCTGCCACCCCACCCCGTCTCTCCTTCTCTCTAGATCCTGGATTTCTTCCCCATCCTCACATACACAACTCCAACTCCACTTCCATTCTGGATCACACTGTGTCCCAGTGATCTCTGAACAGCAACTGCTTTGTATTAAAATCCCTTCATTTCTGCTTAGGAATCATATGCCATTTGGTTTCTATGTTCTTGAGAAGTTATTTTCTACTAACCTTGAACTGTCAGTAAATGCTGACTCAGAGGCTGGCCACTCATCCAGTGCTAGGAAATCTAGGAGAAAAATATTTCCAGTGAAGTGTTATTAATTATTTCACACAACCAGAAACTCCTGTTTTCCCTTTTAAATATTAGGTTGATGCAAAAGTAAATGTGGTGTTTGCCATTACTTTAAATGGCAACAATTACTCTAAATGGCAAAAACCACAATTACTTTCAATTACTTTGCACCAACCTAAATACTTAGAAGTTAACTAGTGGCCAGGGAGCTGTCATCATGAAAGGTTTGTGAAGCAGCGTGGAGCTGCTATCATGAGAACGCTTCTTTCTTTTTTTTTTTCCTTTTTTTTTATAAGATGGGGTTTCACCCTGTTGGTCAGGCTGGTCTTGAACTCCTGACCTCAGGTGATACGCCCCCTTGGCCTCCAAAGTGCTTGGATTACAGGCGTCAGCCACCACGCCCGGCCCGAGAACGCTTCTTTCTACTTCTGTTTTGCTGTGAAACAAAAGAGGGCAAAGAGGAATCAAGAGTTGTAAACAGAAAAGGGACTTTCCGTAAGAGAATTTTTAGAAAAGGTTCTGTGAGGCCATCCCTGTTCTTGATGAAGGACCCCAGTGACCCATCCCTGAGCCGACATCCCCTGGAAGGTGTGAGGAGAACCTCACAGAAGGTGTTGATGGTTTGTTCAATGTACTTGTGCTTACAATGACTGACAATGTAGGTTGCCAAACCAAAAAAAAAAAAAAAATCCAGTTTTTCTCAACATATTCCTTAGATACCTTAATACATTCTCAAACTAAAAAACAATAACACAACAAATCATCCGCACAAAGCTTTATGCATTGCTGCCAATTAATGCCAAAATAGTAGATGCTGTGTGAGCACTTCTTTTTTTAAAAAAAAAAAAAAAAATTTTTAATTCTTTGTGTGTGTGTGTGTGTGACCACTTCTTTCACGATTATGATGCCTAGAGAATGGTCCGCCTTCTGAGCGATGTCCTAAAAAGATGCCCAAACTCTTCAATGGCTGTGGGATCAAACATTTCATTGGGTTGGTACAAAAGTAATTGCGGTTAAAACCAAGCTCAATATTTGGTACTTTTGCACCAAACCTGATATGTAACTTTAAAAGTTATCTAAAGTGTGCACTATTCTTCAGATCTATTTTTTTGTGTGTGAAAATAAGCTAATTAAGAGGAAATCTAACAGAGTTGAAAGAGACTGCACTTTGACTCTGTTCTGCTAAAGAGAGTTGACTACTGAGTCATGACATCTAAATCACTTGATAGCAGGGCACCTGAGTCCTGTGCCCCCGCAGCACATTTAACTGAAAGTGTGGTGCTGGACTCACAAATGTAAGAGCACACACCAGAGCTAATGACCCCGTTTTAGAAATTGAGACTAATTATAACAGACATGAATTGAATGTTGACAGTATTAATAAATCAAGGGGAAATGCATACTTTCTCATATAATGTTTTATTACTTAAATTACTTTGAGTGTATAAGTACATGTAGAGTCACTTGCTAATTTTCTTATGGAAAGCATCTGGTAGTGTAGTATTTTTTGTTTTGTTTTGTTTTGTTTGGTTGATTGGTTGGTTTGGGACAGGGTCTTGCTCTGCCTCCCAGGCTGGAGCGCAGTGGCACAATCGTGGCCCCCTGTGGCCTCAATGTCCCAAGTTCAAGATATCTTCCCACCTCAGCTTCCTGCATAGCTGGGACCACAGGCATGTGCCACCATGCCCGGCTACTTTAATTGTACTTTTTTAGAAATGGGGTCTCACTATGTTGCCCAGGCTGATCTGAAACTCCTGGTCTCAAGTGATCCAGCCATGTTGGCCTCCCAAAGTGCTGGGATTACACCTATGAGCCACCAAACCCTGACTGGGATTGTGTATTTCTTTGATTCTCAACACAGACACTGGCACATTGTTAAGAATATAATGAGAACTCAATAAGTATTGGTTGATCTAACTAAGTATCTATATAACGTGGTTATTACATGACTATTGAAAATTGTATACATTTTACATAGATGGATTTGAAACATATTCATTTAAATGTTTACATTGTTTAGAGAGTCAGTGTTTCTAGTTAAAATACACTATTTTCCCATGTTATGGCAGTGATGCCTTATATTCATATAGGGATATAATTTGAAATATTTTTTCCACACTATGTTCTCATAGAACCATGTCTATAAAGTAGTTTTTTAGGGTTTTCTTCCACTTTTATTTTAGAGACAGGAGAACATATGCAGATTTGTTACATGGGTATATTACACGATGTTGAAGTTTGGGGTACAAATAATCCTATCACCCAAGGAGTGAGCATAGAACACGTGTGTGTGTGTGTGTGTGTGTGTGTGTGTGTGTGTGTGTATGTGTGTGCCTTTACAGAGTCAGCGTCTCACTCTGTGGCCCAGGCTGGAATGCAATGCTGCTATCATGGCTCACTACAGACTCCAAAACCTGGGCCCAAGCAATCCTCCGCTTCAGCCTCCAGAATAGCTGACTACAGACATGTGCCACCACACTCAGCTGATTTTCTAATTTTTAGTAGAGATGAGGTCTTGCGATGTTGCCCAGGCTGATTTCAAACACCTAGCTTCAGTCAATCATCCCACCTGGGCCTCTCGAAGTGCTGAGATTACAGGCTTGAGCCAGTATGCCCTGCCAATGAAGTAGATATTTTTAACTGCGTTTTATAGATAAGAAACCCAAGGCTCAGCAAGTGTGAATATAATTTTCAAAAGTTGTATATTTTATATAGGAACTGTTAGCCCTTAAACCACGTATCCTTTTAGTTTAGTGGTTTTTTTTTTTTCTTTTAGTTTGTTTCTTTGTTTGTTTGAAACAGAGTCTTGCTCTATCACTGAGGCTGGAGCTCAGTGCATGACCTCGGCTCACTGCAGCCTCCCCCTCCCAGGTTCAAGGTATTCTCCTGCCTCAGCCTCCCGAGTTGCTGGGACGACAGGCGCCCACCACCACACCAGCTAATTTTTATATTTTTAGTAGAGATGGGTTTTCACCATGTTGGCCAGGCTGGTCTGGAACTCCTGACCTCAAATGATGCACCTGCCTCGGCCTCCCAACGTGCTGGAACGACAGGCAGGAGCCACCGTGCCGGGTCTGGCTAAGTCATCTATACACTGTGTCTTGGTTATGTGCTTTTGATTCTTCCTAAGCTAACTCTCATTCAATTTTACAATGATTTTATTTAATTTTGATGTTTCTTCCCAGTTTCCTAATTATCTGCAATTTTTAAAAGTACATGATTTAAAAAAAAGTGTGTCAAAGTGCTATCATCTCATTGATCCTTTCACTCTCTTTTTTCTTTTTCTTTTCTTTCTTTCTTTTCTTTTCTTTTCTTTTCTTTTTTTAAGATAAGGTCTCTCACTCACTGCAGCCCATGCTGAAGTACAGAGTACGATCATGGCTCACTGCAGTCTCAACCTCCCAGGCTCCAACCATCCTTCTGCCTCAGCCCCACGAGTAGCTGGGACCACAGGCATGTGCACCACTATGGCTGGCTACTTTTTGAATTTTTTGTAAAGACAGGGTTTCACCATGTTGCCCAGGCTGGTCTCAAACTCCTGGCCTCAAGCAATCTTTCTGCCTCAGCCTTCCAAAGTGCTTAGATTGCAGGCAATTCTTCTGCCTCAGCCTCCCGAGTAGCTGGGACTACGACTGATTTCAGGTGGGATGGGCATGCCGGCTGGCAGGGCATGGCCTTCCAAGAGAAATCACTGGTAAGAGTTGAAGCACAATTTTGTTTTATTTGCTTTTCAAGAAAGAGAAATAAAATTGGGTTCTAAATAATTTTTATAATGTTTTTCACTCATATCAGGAAGGCGAGGGTGTAGTCCAGCTAATTTTTGTATTATTTAGTTGAAATGGGTTTCACCATGTTGGCCACGCTGGTCTCAAACTCCTGGCCTCAAGGGACCTGCTTCTCTCGGCCTTCCAAAGTGCTGGGATTGCAGGCATGAGACACCCTACCCAGCCCAAAGTAGCTTTTTCTATAGTGGAACTCTTAGAGGTTTGTATATGAATCTGTCAATAATATCTGTACATATCACAACAGCAGAGACTAGACCAGTCAACATTTTTTTTCTTTTCTTTTTTTTTTTCTTTAACTTGCTCTACCTGGCATATGGCTGACCTTTTAGTGGATATGTTACCCGAAGGAGTAAACCTCCTCTGAACACCTCTGTTTTGGATTCACAGTGAGACATCACGTGCTTTGCTGTGAATGGCCTCCGGGAACAGAGGGGAGAGGCTGATGCAACCTTCCCTCCACCAGAAACAGATTCCAGACCTGTCTGATCCCATCTCTGCCATTCCCCTCAATCCCACATCAATACCGAGGCCTTTGAGAAGGGCTAAGTGAGAGAAAAGGGAGGGTGGGGCTGAAAGGAAAGTAAGAAATCGGATAAATGCCTAAGAGAAAAAGCAGAAAGAGAAAAGGGTAAACAGAGTAAAGTGATAAACATTTAGCAGGTTAAACAATCGCTGAAAACCACACCCCCACTGTCTGCAGGCCATTTTCCTTTGTGTTTAGAATGTCAGGTTGCAACTACAAACTAGCCCATTTATATTTCCCCCTTCAGGACTTTCTCTTCTAGTCCATCACATTAAATGTAGTTTCACCGATGAACAAAGTCAACAGTCTATTTTCTAAGCAGAAATCTATTTTTGTCTAATTCACTGCAATTATAAAAAGTCCCAATCAGGGAATTTCTTAACATTTAACCTAGATCTAAATAACTGTGGACATAGCTTTCAACTAACTCCTCCCTTCATTTTCAAATCTTACTGCAATTCCTTACACAATTTGATTTTTTAGGAGCTGTGAGCTGTGATGTTTCTCATAGAAAACCAGTGGATAAAGGCTGGAATATGGGTCATAAGAACACTTTTCTCTGTGGAGAGAGATCCATGATCAGACTGAATAAACCCCAGTGCCTTCAAGCCAAGAAAGGATTCCTGCAAAAGTATATTTTTTTAATATTGAACTAGAAATCAAAAAAGAAAGCTCAAATGGATGACTTGCTCTCTCCTGTAAGAGAATGGGTTGATATAAATTCAGTTTCCAGAAGGACATATGAAAGCATGGATTAAGCTATTCCTTTCTCATGATTCCATCCAAAACCATTGTCCAGAAATGAATTAGGTCATGCCTTGGGTGGTTTGGGGACATCACATGAATTGCTTTCTTCTCCTTTATGGTAAATGATTTTACACAATATGTTTGTTTTTTAATATTTAAAACTCACCAATATATTTATATATTCTATTGTACAGAAATCCTTTTAACAACCTTGAGAGTGTCACCATTGCTTTTTTACAGTGTCACAGACAGCAGTCTCACATGACCAGAGAAAGCTCTCCAGTGCGTAAGAGGTAATCCTTGGAGAAAGCAGAAGTTGAAAAGAAACACACCTTTTATAAATTGCTTTAGCCAAAATCACAGTGTCAGTTAACATATCATATGGCATTTCTGAAATGTCAAGGCGAACGGAAAATGCCTCAGCCACATGTAATTGGAAGTAATGCCGTGAGGCAGAGGACCTACGAGGAAATTGTTGACCCAGAAGCAACTGAAGCAATCCCTGAGACGGCATGGGTGGATGCCCCGGAGGGAACCCCGCACATCCGATCTGCTCCCGTGCCAGGAGTGGTGGAGGGCAGGCTGCTGGAGGCTGGAAACCAGAGCCCTCCACTTGGGGAAAGCAGCCTTCCTTCCCCTTAGGACCCTGATGGGTCATTGAGGCAAGAAGGTGACAGGCAGTTGAGAGTAGATTAACTGCAGCCTCCTTTTGCTTGGAAACCTCACACCTTCAAACAGATATAAAGATGTGGACGACCAAAACAGGTCTCAGCTGAATACACGTGTGGATTAAGCCCTCCAAAGGTTAGCTTGTTATCGTTATTTTAAACTGGCTAAAGAAAAGTAGTAACACTACAATCAGTTTATTTTCACCACCAGTTAGCCACCAAGTACAGAACTATCCAGAAAAAATATACGTAAAGGAAAATTTATGTTGTAATATCAACATAAAAATCAAAAAATAAGCACATTCCTTATCTCCCACCATCAAATAATACCTTGCCATGCAATAATTTATCAAAGAACTGACAACATTCATACTAGTCTATTACCATGAAAATATACATGAAGTCAGAAATATATACGGTAACAGAGTGGTATGAATGCTGTCAGTTCCTTGATAAATTATTACAGAGTCTCTACACCCAGAAGCCACTCTCTAGAGTAATCTTTCTTTTTGCCTTGTTATTAAATACTCATAATCTTTGTCTTTAAAAACATCTAGCTGGATACCTCCAGAAGGCTGGTTATGTACCTATTCATCCTCTCTCTCTCTCTCTGTTTCTCTCTTTCTCTGTTTCATCTTGCTCTGTTGCCCAGCCTGAAGTGCAATGGTACAATCGGCTCCTAACCTCTGCCTTACGGGTTCAAGCAATTCTCATGCTTCAGCCTCCCAGGTAGCCGGAATTACAGGCATGCACCACCACGTCCGGCTACATTTTGATTTTTTGGTAGAGACAGGGTTTCAGCATGTTGGCCAGGCTGCTCTTGAACTCCTGGCCTCATGTGGTCTGCCTGCCTTGGCCTCCCGATGTGCTGGGTTATAGGTGGGAGCCACAAAGCTCACCCACTGCTTATTTTTCTTGACAATAATACATGGATATTTTAAACTGTTTGGACCAGAATTTATCAAAAAGGCAACATCTTATTGTGGAAAGAGAGAGAGATTTTTAAACCAGAAGATCTGAGATCGAGTTTTGGGTTCTCATCAAATCTCATTGTCAGGTCTCCATGCGCAAGCCCAGACCCAGAAAGTCTGAAGTCCTGCCTGCCTTGGCTGATCCCCCCTAAACCCCGCCTGCATTCCCCATTATCCCTGATAGCCCAGCGGAGCTTCCCCTGGTTAAGATGGCCCACCCCACCCTGCCATCTTAACTGTTGTTATGATAATGTGAATACTCCGGCCCCACCCTACCATCTTAACTACTCTTACCCCACCCGCCACAGTAACTGAACTGATGGTCATGTATACTCCTTGCCCCTCCCCCAGCACTGTAACTGATCTTACTGTGTAACTGTCCACTGCCCACCCCAAACCTACAAAACCAACTCCTATCCCACTGCCCTTCGCTGATGCCCTTTAGGCCTCAGCTTACCTGCACCCAGGTGAATAACAGCCATGTTGCTCACACAAAGGCTGTTGGGGGGGTCTCTTCATTCAAAGTGTGCGTTTTAACACTCATCCTCTCAAATCATTCATTAACTGTATGACCTTGGGCCACTTACTATCATTAAACCTGAGTTTCCCATCTATAAACTAGAGATGATAAAACTTCCCTGTCTGAATAGTCTAATTAAGATCTGAGAGTTGAATAAGTTCACGTATCTGAAGAATGCTTTACACAATGTAGATGGAATGATGGTCATGGGCAAGGTCCCCTGTTGGGTGTTAAAGGTGATGTCAGTGATACCAGGTGGCGGCTACTAAAAGACAGGACAAAAAATCCGATATAGCTGTGACACAGGTTAAGAAAATGTAATGCAATTTAATTAGATTATCTCTACAAAAACCCTCAAAGCTGTTACATGAAAGGGGTCCGGATCCAGACCCCAAGAGAGGGTTCTTGGACCTTGCACAGGAAAGAATTCAGAACAAGTCTATAGAGTAGAGTGAAAGAAAGTTTATTAAGAAAGCAAAGGAATAAAAGAATGACTACTCCCGGCTGGGCGCGGTGGCTCAAGCCTAGAATCCCAGCACTTTCGGAGGCCGAGGCAGGTGGATCATGAGGTCAAGAGATCGAGACCATCCTGGCCAACATGGTGAAACCCTGTCTCTACTAAAAATACAAAACATTAGCTGGGCGTGGTGGCGTGTGCCTGTAGTCCCAGTTACTCGGAAGGCTGAGGCAGGAGAATCGCTTGAACCCGGGAGGCAGAGGTTGCAGTGAGCTGAGGTTGTGCCACTGCACTCCAGCCTGATGCCCGGCGACAGAGTGAGACTCTGTCTCAAAAAAAAAAAAAAAAAGAATGACTACTCCTTAGGCAGAGCAGAGGTGTAGGCTGCTTGTCTAAGGATACTTGTTATTTCTTTATCATATGCTAAACAACAGGTGGATTTTTCAAGTTTTCCAGGGAAACAGTGGGCAGTTCCTGAAACTAAGGGTTCCTCCCCTTTTTAGACCATCTACTGTAACTTCCTGGTGTTGCCATGGCATTTGTAAACTGTCATGGTGCTGGCGGGAGTGTCTCTTAGCATGCTAATACATTATAATTAAAGTAAATTGAGCCGTGAGGACGACCAGAGGTCACTTTCGTTGTCATCTTGTTTTTGGTGGGTTTTGGCCAGCTTCTTTACTGCAAACTGTTTTGTCAGCAAGGTCTTTGTGGCCTGTGTCTTGTGCTGACCTCCTATCTCATCCTGTGACTTAGAATGCCTAACCTCCGGGGAATGCAGCCCAGTAGGTCTCAGCCTTATTTTATCCAGCCCTATTTAAGATGGAGTTGCTCTGGTTCAAAAGCCTCTGACAAAGCTACCATTTTATGAAGAAAATATTATGTTGAGTCGAAGTTGCAAAATCAAATGCTGACATGGGCCAAGAAGGTTACGTACTGAGGAGTGAAGCCTGGGAGTGATAAACGCAGGTGCACAAGCGTCCCAGTGACTGGCAAGTGGTTGTCCGCCTCAGTGCAGGGCTGTAGGGAGTGCTGGAGACTGTGGAAGACTGTAGTGGAAACAACTCCGCCCAGCTGCTCCAATCAAGGAAATCTGGATCTCGTCTTCCTAGATTTCCAGTGTTTTCAAGAAAAGATAGAAATCTAGATGTGTATGAAAATTTGACCGTTTTTGAACCTTGGCTCATATGATGAACCCCATCCAAACACCCCAAAAACAACATGTGGATTGATACTGTGTCCAGAAAACACAGGTGCAATTAGGTCCATTTGTCAGTAAGCCTCCTCCTGAGGCAAGAGGACAACAGGCTGAGAGACGAGGGCTTGGAAGTTGAGTGGTTGTCTTCTTGATGTCAAAATTCACTGAAGTGGTTCATTAGCTCATGAGGACATTCAGAGGCTATCAAAGAAGGTCGGCACAAGGAAAGAGAAAACTAAAGCCAAGGTCTGGTCATTTGTGGGAAACGACCTCTGAGATCATCTGGTCTCAAATGAAACCTTTTCTTCCCCCTCCTCTTGCTAAACATTCCTGAGGACAGACAGCATTCATCAAGATGAAAGCGAAACATTCCTCTCTGGCCAGAGTCTGTGATGAAAAAGGATCGAGGGGTGAATGGGTGCAAGAAGAGTGGGTGGGGGGCGGCTCTTTCTAACTGTATCAGCTGAGCCTGGGACAGCGCATGGGGCATTCAGAAAAAACCTCCTGGAGAAATGTGAAGCCAACAGAGTTCAACTCATTTCTGCTGTTTTTGCATCAATATTTTTATGATGTCTTAGACAATAAACAAAAGGGACAATGTGTACAAAAATCAACACAACTCTTTTTTTTTTATAAAAAGCGATTGCCGAAACAGAGGTTGGCTTTGATCTTAGAAGGAAATACTCATTTGTTTATGTATTTGATGATAGTCTTAATTCCTTAAACCAGGAGCGCTGAAGTAACCAGAGCATTTAGAGCTGAATGAAATGACAAAAAACTGAATTTATCAACCAGTTTAACTTGTACATAGGACAGGGGAGTGGGAGATGGGAAGAAAAGGTGTTAGTAACTATTCAGTAAGAGCTCTTACTCCCAACGTATATTAAGAGGCATAATTATTGGTATTTTTCTAAATTATGAATAAAATATATACATTTCAATCAGTTCAAAATAACTGCTTCAATTGAGACTACTAATGCTGTAGTGATTTTTTTTTTTTTTTATCTTCTACAGCTTAAGTAAGGTCAGCTCTGGGTACAGAAGTAAAAAGGAAACATTTTTCTGGGCACAGTGGCTCACACCTATAATCCTAGGACTTTGGGAGGCTTTGGGAGGCCAACGTGGGAGAATCACTTGAGACCGGGAGTTCCAGCCTAGGCAACATAGCGAAACACCATCTATACAAAAAAATAAAGTTAGTCAGTCGGGCACAGTGGCTCACGCCTGTAATTCCAGCACTTTGGAAGGCTGAGGAGGATGGATCACAAAGCCAGGAGTTTGAGACCAGCCTGGCCAACATAGTGAAACCCTGTCTCTACTAAAAATACAAAAAATTAGCCGGGCATGGTGGCATGCACCTGTAGTAGCTACACAGGAGGCTGAGGCAGGAGAATCACTTGGACCCGGGAGGTAGAGGTCATGGTGGCTGAGATCAGGCCACTGCACTCCAGCCTGGGCAACAGAGCAAGACTCTGTCTCAAAAAAAAAAAGTAAAAATAAAATACAGTAAATAAAATAAAATTAGTCGCACATGATGGTGTGTGTCTGTGGTCCCTACCTTGAACTCACATGAGCCTGGGGAGTTCAAGGCTACAGTGAGCCATGATCTCACCACTGCAGTCCAGCCTGAGTGACAGAGTAAGACCCTGTCTCAGAAAAAAGAAAAAGGAAATTTGAATATTTACTCCTGATGTGAAAAGAAATTCAGCATTTCCGATTGCAAATATACATTTATAATTGCAAGAAGAATATAAAGGAATAATTGTAGAAAAAGAAACCATAAATATATATATTTTCCCACCCACATTTTCCCAAAGACCATTCAGTGGGTGCCCGTGTCTCTCGGCTCATCAACATAGCAGCATAAGAAAACGCCTTTGGTGTCATGTCAGGGTAACTATGCCATGAAGATAAGTGGCCTCAAAAACAGCTCTCTGCCCTATGCTGTGACTCATGCATTCATTTAAGCTACACAGTTTATGGAGAGATCAATGTGTCAGGCATAGTGATAAGCACAGAAGCCACAAACCAAGCCTTGCAGACCTTGTCCCCCTCCCACCCCCCGCCACATCCTCAGGGTCTGACTCCTGCAGGTAAGCATCTCCTGATTCGTTAATTCCTTGAGGAATGTCCTTGAGGTTAAGAACAATGTGAATCCTCAGTGAACAGCCGCTGCCTTTGCGCACAGTGCATATGTGATGAGGTGAGTTGATAACCGCCAGGGGCTGGAATGAAGGCGGGCTGGAATGCCTTGAAAAGTTTTAGAAAACTCTCTTGTGTCTGAGGCAACCTAAGCCTTGGAGGAACCTCTGACTCAGTCCCAGAACAGCAGTGATAGTAACTAACCCCAGACACTGACGTGCCAGGCTCCAGTTTGCCAGGAAATTCCCCTTAGTGAGAAGGACGGGTTTGTTCTAATTTATGACTTTCTCCACCTCTCTTGAATGAACAGAAGTCTCAGGAAATGTCTGGGAGTTGGAGACTATGGAAAATAAATTTTTTAAAATGTGAAACGCAGCTAAGTTTTTTTTTCTTTGTTTTGAGACTGAGCCTCGCTCTGTCGCCCAGGCTGGGTGCACTGGCCTCATCTCACCTCGCTGCAGGCTCCAATTCTGGAGTTCAAGTGACTCCCGGCTTCAGCCTCCCAAATCGCTGGGACTACAAGGTGTGCACCACCATGATCAGCTTATATTTTGTATTTTTAGTAGGGATGAGGTTTCGACATGTTGGCCAGGTTGGTTTTGAACTCCTGGCCTCAAGCCTGCTTCGGCCTCCCATAGTGCTGGATTACAAACGTGAGCCACCTCCCCAGCTGGGCCCACAGCAAAGCTTTTTGAGAATGTGATAATAATCTGGTAATGATGGCTCTTCACCAAGTAACTAAGGTATTTCACAGCTTTTGTGGCTTAACCAGTCAGGTTAGGGAAAGAGACGCCTCCATGGTGGGGTGAGACCTCCTGGAATTAAGGCTGGGATTCATAGATGTAGAGGGTGGGAGTCTGCCTTCCCAATTATACGTTAGCTGGTAAAGACTGGAGTCCTTTTATTTCCTAGCTACATGGCACACGAATCATCTATTTAGATCTGTTACAGATCCTTCAGGATCTATTTTTATTTCTTATCTGTTGCTGGAATTTGGCATTAAATGAACTGACTACACTTTATGTTTAATCACCCTGTTGCATGTGCTCGGTCTTCCAACTCTTCGTGGTTAATCTGACCAGGAGGTAACCCTGTGACGTCAGTAATAACTGACCTATTTATCTATGCTCCCGGGCTGCTGATCTGAAACTAGAGGTTTAAAGGAACGAACACCAGAAATCATGACCTTCTTGCCTGTATAATTAGTAATAGGAAAAACCCAGAGACAGAGAGAAAGGAGAAAAAATCCTTTGAGAACCCTGGTATATGTGGCCAGCCAATTCAAAAAAGTCCCAGGGAAAGTTAGAAATCGTTCTTTAAGCCCAGACCAAGGTCTCTGCTTGCAATCGGGAAATATTATTGTGCTAACACAGGCCTTCAGTTAGAAACCGCCGGGCAAGTTACCTAAGGACAGCAGGTCTGACCTATGAGTTCACCAAAACATTACCTCATCTGCAAAGAACTCCATTAACCATTCTGATCCTGAGGTCAAACATCCTTTGTCTGGGTTTCTGGAAGTTTCTCAGGTTCACAAATGTGGCTCCTCTGTCTCCCAAAATCAGGCAGCTTGCCGCAGCACTGCTGTAAGCAATACCAGAAGGCAATGTCAGTTCTTCAACATTTCCAAACAATGAGAGGCATTAACATTTTCCCAAAATACTGCTCCCAAATTACAAGATGATAACTATGAAAGATAAAATTCATAAACATTTCAGAAAATAAAAAGGAGTTGATACGTATGTAGGAGATAATGAAAATGATGACACCTCCATCCCTACCCCAAGCTACCTAAACAGTTCTGGTGGAAAGGAACGCTCTTGGGATCTGTGGGGTGGGGCTCCCAGACAATCCACAACTCGAGGACTGCGTCCATCTCCCCCTCTACTGCCGCAGAAGATCAAGTCAACATCTCTTCCTTCTTCCCATGCAGCTGAAGTGGAGCTCACACAGCTTCTTTACAAGAAAAGAAAAATAATGATGAAGGAGTGATGCTTAATGTCAGCCCCAGGAAAAAGATTAGGCTCTGCTCTTGTTGCAGCGGTGGTGAAAATTCCAGGAGCCCCAGACCTTGGGTGTATAGTCCTGATGTGTTTGCTATATTAGTGCTCCCTCATGTTAAATTAAACAAATAGAATACTCTTTTATGTTAATTGGAGTTTAGCTGTATTTTAACTAAGGGGTATAGCTTTGGTTTATGGGTTAGGAAGATTGATAAGGAGGTTAGCATTGATTACAAGAAAACAATCAGCCAGGCGCGGGTGGCTCACGCCTGTAATACTAGCACTTTGGGAGGCCAAGGCAGGCGGATCACCTGAGGTCAGGAGTTCAAGACCAGCCTGCCCAACATGGCAAAACTCCGTCTCTACTAAAAAACACAAAAAAATTAGCCGAGCATGGTGGCAGGTACCTGTAATCATCCCAGCTACTTGGGAGGCTGAGGCAAGAGAAACACTCGAACCCAGGAGGTGAAGGTTGCGGTGAGCCGAGATCATGCCACTGCACTCCAGCCAGGACGACAAGAGCAAAACTGCCTCTCAAAAAAAAAAAAAGGAAAGTAAAAAAGATGTCAAGTTGACCTTCGGCAGCAGAGGGGGAGATGGACGCTGTCATTGCACCACAGATTGCCTGGGAGCCTGCCCAAGGGGTCTGAAGGCAGCCCTGTCTGCAGCACAGAGAACACCTGCGTGAGCGCCTTATCCTGGGGAATGAGGCTTGCTGCCGCTTTGGCTGTGCATCTAAGGGAGACTGTTTTGGTGGGTGGATTTCAGCGAGGAAAAGTAGGAGGTATAACTCCAGCATCTACACAGTGTCATGTCAATGAATCTCATTTCTCATCCATGTAATGCTGGTCACAGACAAGCAAAGAGAGAAGAATTTTGGAGTCAGGCTTACTTCAAGCTGTGTTAGAATCCTATAAAAGTGACTTATTTCTGACTATAGATCATCAGCCTGGGAGGTCCAGCTCAAGGACTTTCCAGGGAATGGAGCAGCTGTGCTGCTGAGGCCATCAGGGCCTGCCTGCAGGCCTGGGAACCTCCTTTAGCGGAACTACAAAAGTCAACGTCACTCACATGCTGCTCTGTGTCTGCGTGGGGGAGAAAGGGGGTTACCCTTAAAAAGCTGAATGGCAAATAATTAAGAAAGATTGTATACAAATGTTAGTTTGATAAAGATAGTAAAGTTAGGCCACACTAACGTTGAGGGCAGCTAGATGGTAAGAAATCTTTTTTTTTTTTTTTTTTTTTGAGACAGAGTCTCGTTGTGTCGCCAGGCGCCAGGCTGGAGTGCAGTGGTGCGATCTCAGCTCACTGCAACCTCCGCCTCCCGGGTTCAAGCAATTCTTCTGCCTCAGCCTCTTGAGTAGCTGGACTAAAGGTGCATGCCACCACGCCCAGCTAATTTTTGTATTTTTAGTAGATATGGGGTTTCACCATGTTGGCCAGGATGGTCTCGATCTCTTGACTTTGTGATCCACTGCCTCGGCCTCCCAAAGGGCTGGGAGAAATCTTTCTTTTTAAATGCTGCACAAATTACATTTGTTTCTCTTGATGAAATTATCAGTATCATTTTTCTAAGTCTAGGAGTCTCTAGACACTTGACATGGAAATCTCGTATCCGTGTGACAGATTTATTTTTTTAAGACAGACTCACTCCGTTGCCCAGGCTGGAGTGCAGTTGTGTGATCACAGTTCACTGCAGCCTCTACCTCCTGGGTTTAAGCAATCTTCCTGCCTCAGCTTCTTAAGTAGCTGAGATTAAAGGCACACAGCACCCCGCCCGGCTAACCTTTGTATTTTTAGTAGAGACGGGATTTCACCATGTTTGCCAGGGTGGTCTCAAACTCCTGACCTCAAGTGGTCCACCAGCCACAGCCTCCCAAAGTGCTGGTATTACAGGCATGAGCCACCATGCCCGGCCCACGTGAAGGATTTTAAATGATAAAATCCTTCTAAAAGGATTACTAGAGGTTATATTAATCCAAGGTTACTAAAAGGACCTTGGTTTCCTTGTGATTTCTTTTATACAACCACTTATTACTGTAACTTTCCTTTTTTTTACATTTCTTTAAACATAATTCCTCCACCTGTTCCCTGCATACCACTCCCTGCTTTTCTACACAGAAACAGCGTTGGTTTGGTGGTTTCCATTCTGCCCCCTTCCCACGCCTTCAACCTCTTCTGTTCCACGTTGTCCTCCCCTTTCTTTCCTGTAGTCTGGATCCTGTTTTATTTCAAAGGTGGAAGACCCGTGGGCTCTACTGTGTCCTCTAGTTACCACCTTGAACTCTCTTTCTGCTTTGTTTCCTTTGTTTCTGCTTTGTTCCTGAGGTCAGGACTTTAAAACCAGCCTGGACAACATGGTGAAACCCTATCTCTACTAAAAATACAAAAAAAAAAAAAAAAGCTCAGTGTGGTGGCACACACCTGTAATCCCAGCTGCTCCGGAGGCTGAGGTGTGAGAATAGCTTGAACTTAGAAGGTGGAGGTTGCAGTAAGCCAATATCATGCCACTGCACTCCAGCCTGAGTGACTCACTGAGACTCTATCTCAAAAGAAAAAAAAAAAAACGAAAAAGTAAAAGGAAAACCCCTATCCTATGACCTCAGAGGAGATGATTTGAGTACAAACTCCATCTCCCACGTGGTGTGGCCGTCGTCATGTCTATTCAACTTTTTCTCTTCACTACAATGCCATGGTCTTTCTTCATGGTGCAGGCAGGAAGAAACCCCTTGAATGGTTTCATCTCCAGGAGAAAAAGAATAAGCAGAATATTTAAAACGGAGAAGAAATAGAAAGGAAAACAAAGATGGTACAACCTCACCAAAATCAAGTGTTGCAAAGAATTACAAATGCAAGATATGGTTAATAGCAAATGATAGAAAGGCTGTATAGATGTTTGACCTTAGAAGTTATCAGACAAAAGAACAGACAGAAGTCATTCAGAGTATGTCCATTCCCCTTGCCCCTGCCATAAAGCCAGGGATCCCAGACTAGAAGGATCCCTCTGCAGGTGACACGAGAACAAGGGCTGATGGAGGATGAGGCTCAAGGTAAAAAGTGGAGAGAGATGCCATCAGCCTCATTCCAGACTTATAGAATGCTGATGAAATAAATGCACGTGACAGTTGATGCTATGGATGGAATGTCCATCCCATCCCCAAATTCATCTGTGGAAGTCCTGACCCTGGTGTGGCTGTATTTGGAGATACAGTCTTTACAGAAGTAATTAAAGCTAAATTAGGTTGTAAGGGTGAGACCCTGATTCAACAGAATAAATGTCCTTGTAAGAAGAGAGACAGGAGTGCTGGACGTGGTGGCTCATGCCTGTAATCCTAGCACTTTGGGAGGCCAAGGCAGGCGGATCACGAGGTCAGGAGTTCAAGACCAGCCTGGCCAACATGATGAAACCTTGTCTCTACTAAAGATAGAAAAAATTAGCTGAGTGTGGTAGTGGATGCCTGTAATCCCAGCTACTCAGGAGGCTGAAACAGAAGAATCACCTGAACCTGGGAGGCGGAGGTTGCACTGAGCTGAGATTGCGCCGTTGCACTCCAGCCTGAGCAACACTATGAGACTCCGTCTCAAAAGAAGAAGAAGAAGAAGAGGAAGAAGAAGAGAGCTTGCTTTCTCTCTACCATATGAGGACACCATGAGATGGCAGCTATCTGCAAGCCAGAAGAAGAGCCATCTCTGGAAACCAAATCAGCAGTTTCCTCCTGCCTCCAGAACTGGAAGAATAAACGTCTGCTGTTTCAGCTGTCTAGGCTGTGATGTTTTGTTACAGCAGTAACACAATTGGTGAAATGGTCACTACATTAATTCTGTTTGCATAGTGAAACGCAGAGATTAAGAACTAAATATCCACACCATCTGGACATTAACTTCAAATTCCCGTGCTTCGCAGCCCTTTCTGAACTGAAGGTTCCTGACTCCGAGTCCTAAGTTCTCTCTGGAAGTTGACGTCTTAACATGACTTAGCAGCTTTCTACTGGCTAAATGTTTGCCAGAATTACAGAATCAAACAATAGTCCACCTTGGCAAAATGGGAAGCAACTCATAAAACTGTAAGACATGTAAATGATCTTATGGCAGTTATGGGAAATAGTATTCATTTCCTGATAATCACTAACATCCACTGAGTCCTAAGGATGTCACTCCAAGTGTATTATTATGTTTACTCTAACGGTAGCCTTTTTGAATAGGAAATATGCTACCTCCATGACAGAGACGAGTAAATAGCCTCTGGTCAAAAGAAGTTAGGGAATTTCTGAAGGTCAAACAGCTCATAACAGGTTGATTCTGGATTAGAAAGCAGGGATTCTGACCGCAGAGTCAGCTATCTCCGTCATCACCCTGGGATGCCCCTGATCAGCTGTTTTCTCTGGAGTCTCTCTGGGCTTTCTTCTGCTGCTATGAGTCTCCAGCACACCTGGTGTCTAACATGAAGCATTTTCATGCAGGGAAATAACTCCGAACTTCACCTTGCATAACTAAATCCTAGCCAAGCACCCACAAAAGAGTGGAGGGGCTTCTTTTCCATTTCCCTTCATGTTTAGACAGAACAAACACAGAATAATGGTTTAGTAATCTCAACAAGTGAAGAGCATCCATCCAAATGAGTGTTAGGCTTGGGTGATTTGAAATGTAGACTGGCCTCACTCAACCGTTTACTAGGGTTCCCCTTTTCCTTGTTTTATAAACACACTGTATTAGTTTTAGTACTTTAACAATGATGCTACCGACTAATATTAATTTTTAATCACTATGACTGGGAGGAAAGTATGCACACATTTCTCATAGAAAGATATATAGTCATTCTGGGTAAAGGAGGTGGATTGGTCAGGAATTTCACATATACCTATGTCTGCAGGCATATACAAAAAGTCAGCCCTTGATAGATGTGAATTCTGCCTCCCTTCAATGCTATATTTTGGATCTGCAATTTGCTGAAAAAAATCCCTGTGCAATGGGGACCCAGGCAGTTCATTCAAACTGGCCTTGTTCAAGGGTCAAGTGTACATTCACTTGTGTGTGTCAAAGGCACTAAGATTTTTTTTCTCTCCATTAAGATTTCCTGCACTCTTATTTGGAAGACAGTTTATTTATTTATTTTTTGAGACCGAGTTTCGCCCTGTTGCCCGGGTTGCATTGTGGTGGCATGATCCCAGCTCATGGCTACCTCTTCGCCTACCAGGTTCAAGACATTCTCCTGTCTCAGCCTCCCAAGTAGCTGGGATTACAGGTGTGCACCACCATGCTCAGCTAATTTTTGTATTTTTAGTAGAGAAAGGGTTTCACCATGTTGGCCAGGCTGGTCTCCAACTCCTGATCTCAGATGATCTGCCTGACTCGGACTCCCAGGGTGTTGGGATTACAGGCATGAGCCACCACACCTGGCAGAAGACAGTTTATTTCTAAATCCCAACTCTCTATACGATACTCTATGAACAGAGAACACTGAAAATTATAATCTGTTTGAATTAGACATTCAGTTTTAAGTTATTCAAAGAATGCTTGGATTATTCCATTTTATGGTACTCTGCCAGATTTGATTCACACCTACCTGAAACTGTCACCTATAAAAGGGCTCCCCTGAAAAGTATACATAGGCATTATATATATATGCATGTGTAAATATAGGTATCTATCTTAACACATGCATAGAGCCTACAGAGATTAAGCAACTGCAGACTGGCTTGTTGTAAGCATGCAGACAAGACTGTCAGGAATGATAATGCCCAGTATTTACTAAACACTTGGTATGTGTAACATAGTGTTCTAAGTGCCTGATTTTCATCCACTCGCACACTCATCCACATTTTTGGCACATTCATATGAGTTTTTCTTTGACCATTGAGGGCATCTTCCATGGCCACCAAGGCAGCATTAGAAAACTGGCTGCTTCCTTTTTCAAAGGAAAATGACTTAGTTACCATTTTATTTTCAGTTTTAAGAAGGTCAAGTAGATTCATGATTCATTCTGAAGTCAATGCCATTGAGTGAAGTTATTCTGCATAAAAGTAAAAGTGAAAGCAATTATTCGATTGCATATATTTATGAGAAACTACAACCTCTTGATTCTTAGAATATTATACAGTCCTCTTAACAATGAGATGATACACAAGGAAAACCCATGGATCAAAATCCCCTAGAAAGCCCTATATATTTTTCCTCAAAAATATGACCTCAGGAGAGCTAGTTGCCATTGGAAGACTTCCACACAGGGAACACTGCTGTTATAACACACACGTAGTAAAGTACCATCAGGCTCTAGAGTAAGGGAGAACAGAACAGCAGAAGGCAACTTTGTTTTAGAAAACAACTGCATTTGTTATATGATAACAGAACAAAAGGAAGTGAGACCACACTCTCTTTGAGAATTCTGAAGTCTTAATTACATGGTAAATTCTGGGAGTTAATATGGCACAGGCAGCTTCTAAACTCATTTATAGGTCAGTCACTGACTTCCTGATTATAGCATTAACCTGTTTCTGACAATCAGCTATAATTCTGTTATGTATTTTTCCTAACATTATGAATCATATTGATCCTAAGGCTCCGAGGAGATTTCAATGAGCTGAACTGAATTTGGAAATGACAATGTGAACGGATACAATTTTTCGTCTTCCCTGGTTTGTTCCACCTCTGTAAGAAGCAAGTATGCTGCATTTGATCCCTGAAAAGGACCCAGCAGATTCCAGTCATCTCAATCTCTTCATTTTACAAGGAAGCTGAATTCAATTAAGATTAGACCAGCCCGGCACGGTGGTTCATACCTGTAATCCCAGACTTTGGGAAGCTGAGGCGAGAGGATCACCTGAGCTCAGGAGTTTGAGATCAGCCTGGCCAACATGTTGAAACCCCGTCTCTACTAAAAATACAATAATTAGTCATCCACAGTGGTAGGCACCTGTAATCTCAGCTACTCAGAGTCTGAGGCAGGAGAATCACTTGAATCCAGGAGGCTGAGATTTCAGTGAGCTAAAATTATGTCACTGCACTCCATGGGTGACAGAGTGAGACTCCATTTAAAAAAAAAAGAAAAAGAAAGAAAGAAAAAAAGGACTGGATAATCTGGATCTCATACCAGAAGAAAAAAGCCCCAAATATTCCCCAGCTAAAGTCATCTAGGGACCCACTATTTTGGGTGGTGGCATCTAATTAGGACTTGAACCAATTTGAGAAAAATCTGTGTTTTAGGGAGTTTCCCATTGGAGGTAAGACTCCTAGACCAGCTACTTGGCCATCCCCTGAGAGCTCATCTGCCAGGCAGAGACTCAGGCCCCACCCGTCCTGCTGAGCCAAAATCTGCCTTTCAACATGACCGGTGGGTAATCACTGTGTGCCAAAAGTTGGAAACACTGGTGTAGGTGCTGCTGCCGGGATTGAGATCCGAGAAGGACTTGTTTCTTTCTCTAGGACTTTCCATTTACAAGTCAGCTGACTATTCAGGGAACCACACTGATGGAAGCTCTCAGGAGCTTTCATCCCTGAATGGAAAACACTACCTCAGCCAGAAATCAGGTCAGGAGGCAGAAAGGCGATGGGCAGAAGCTGGAGGAGCTCCCCGACGACGGGGTAGTGCACTTCCATGGATGCACCTTCTTGCAGAGATACAGAGGGATTCGGAGCTTATTTACCCTCCAGATCCAACTGGTAAAGAAGGAAAATCAATACAATGTAACAATGGCCATGTACATCAATAAAATGTAACCACAAATAGAGCAAAATGAAAATACTCCATGATCAAATGTGGCACACTCTATTCTTTAAGGCATGGGATAAATCAGAAATGAAAAATTGCATCACTTCAAATTTTATAATGCAGGTGACTTAGAACATCTCTAATTTTTCAACAACTGAGCACGGTAGGTGGTATTTCCTTATGTACAGACGAGGAAACCGAGGCTCAGAGGAGTCGAGTCAGGGCCCCAATTACCAGCTACTAAATACCTGAGTGGAGGTTCACATGTACCTGTCTGACTGCCTGAAACCCACACTCTAATGTGTCCTGGGTTTACATTTGACACGACTTTAGTTCACTGTTGACCATTCCCGCAAAGCAGTGCATTTTCTTTTACATTTGCAAACTATTATATTGTATTTGCATACCAATCCCTTTTAGTGCCAAACGTAGGAGGGAAACCCAATTTATTAATAAATATGTCCTTTAAAAAAGACATATTCAAAAGGAAAGTGAAAAAGCAGGCTCCTGACATGGCTTGTTAAATGAGTCAGTGCAAAGAAGCAGGTGTGCAGAGCGGAGTACATCCTCTCCAGACGTCTTACAGAAAACCGCAGTGTCGTGAGATTGTGCAGAGCTCCCTTCCCTCCCTCAGATAAAAGCAGAGTCCACGATTCCTCTGTGTGGGGCCCTCTGCCCTCCTTTCCCCATGTGAGCTGGCACTCACTGTGGGAGGCAAATATGATCCATTGCACAAAACTGTTTTACCAGACGGAGGTTGTGAGCTGGAGGTAATGCTCAGTTCCATCTCTGAAGGATTCTATGAGATTTGCTTCTCAGAGAAGAAATTAAAGACAACTGTAGGCCGGGTACGGTGGCTCACGCCTGTAATCCTAGCACATTGGATGGCTGAGGTGGTCCAATCACCTGAGGTCAGGAGTTCAAGAACAGCCTGGACAAAATGGAAAAACCCCATCTCTACTAAAAATACAAAAATTAGCCAGGCGTGGTGGTCCATGCCTGTGGGCCCAGCTACTCGGGAGGCTGAGGCAGGAGCATCACTTGAACCCAGGAGGTGGAGGTCACAGTGAGCCGAGATTGTGCAACTGCACTCTAGCCTGGGCCACAAGAATGAAACTCCGACTCAAAAAATAAATAATAAAATAAAAATAATGATAAACAAATTTAAAGGCAAAGAAAAAAACCCAGAAATCCACTAAAGTTGCGTTTCTCTTTTGTTTCAATTCAGGCGAAAAAGGGAGTAGTAAAGATTCCTTGAAGTCTATTTCAGAGCTGTTCCTTCGGGGCTATGGAATAAAAGGCAAGACTGGTACAAATGACTTTAAATGCAAAAATGGCAAAAGAAATGATCACTGTGGGTAGCTTATAAACGACTTTGGAGATTTGGGGAGACTAAATCATCCAGCCAACAGAAAAACAGTCATTTGAATCTGAAGACCGTGAAACTCTGCCTGTGTCTCTCTGTGTATCAGAATATCCTCTTATTAAATTACAGTGTTTTATAACTTGTGAATAAAATTGGCATCATGTTTACTTCGCAAAATCCCCGCTATTTTTCAAATGGATATATATATATATTTAATATGAAATTGAAATTTAATATCTAAAGCACCAAGCAATAAAGCCAACTCACCCAGTTTCAAACCAGCTTAAGTTTTTTTTTTTGTTTTTGTTTTTTTTTAATTCTGTATCTAATAACATAGTACAATAACACTGAAACAAGATTAACACTATGATACTATTTGTTTAGGAAAGCAAGAGTGTTGCTATGGAAACTGACTTTCAGTGTATCTATGGAAACAGTGACAGTGTTGTAAATAAAGATACTGAAAAGAGGAATCTAGTAAACTTAGCATATGAATTCTAAGAAAAAAGAATAAAGAATGAGGACCTGCAGGGAGAAAAATTTTATATTTTCTTGTAAGAAAGAAACCATTGTGACGTGTTTGTATTAATCTTATGATAGAACTTTGAGGCTAAGTTTTCAAAACCTTCATTGTGTCTTCTATTTTCTGTGAGTTTCTGTCTTCTTAACTGTCCAAATCATAACTGATTTATACTTAAAAAGAACTTATTGAACACTGTTTCATGTGACTCAACTTCACTATGATAGCATTTTAAAGGCCAATTTACTTTTTCTTAAACTGTTAACATGAAAAAAATTTACAGAAAGCATGTGTTTAACTCAATTATGTTTTGAAGTTCTAAAGTAATTTTTTAAAAAGACCTATTCATAATATTTACCAAACAGTTTTAAATGGGGCTATTAAAAGAAAGTGAGTTTTTTTTTTTAAATGTTGCGACCTTCTGAAATCATTATTAAAAGACACACAAACACTTATTGAGTTGTAATTTCGATCTTCTGGCTCCATTGTTTCCCGCTGGAAGGGAACAGCTGTGTCTTCCCTTTGCATCTCCTGATATCGATGAGACTAGACTGTGTGCACCTAGGAGAGAGTCACACTTGGTGGAAGGAAGGGATGACGCTGAAAGCGGAACGGAATATGACAAAGCAAACGAGTACACAAGAAGTCAACAGAATGCAGTAGAATGTCGAGTCCCTGGCAGTAATTACATGAGCTGCCTCAGTTATGTGGAAACTGATCTCATCTCATTTGAAAAGGCGAGAAAAGGTGACAAGCGTACACCAGGTGAAGCAACGCAGAGGAAGGGAGGGACTCCGCGTGGACCCCACAGCAGAGGAGAGCCTGCAGGGCTGACCTCACCTGCACACTCAGAGCCACCCTCTCCTCCTGCACCCTCATGTCCCGCCGTCGATGAAGTCACGCAGAGACGGACAGAGCTGCCCTTTCGGAGCCAAGAGCCATGCTTACTCCTAAATTGTTAGTTCCCGGATTCTTAAAAGATTTTGGTAAGTGAATTCTTCATGTTAATATAGGACTGTGTATCCTGGTGTTTTAAAAACTCTAGAATAATGCTTTTTTCTTACTTAAATTTGGAAATTCGTCATTTTTTAAGATCCCCTAAGAGGGAATTAAATAAACATTTTGAATGAGGAGTTTAGACTAGACCCTTAGTCTTCAAATTCTGTTTCAGGTGAGGAGCCCCCTGGGGGGTGGCTCTAGGGAGCCTGCCTCCGGCCCTCACCAGAACAGCTCTGCCCCCCACACCTAAACTCCTTCAAACGCTTGCTTTAAAGCATTGGCTGCATTGCTTACAAAAATCAAGAACAACCCTGAAATCCTCTGGAAAGGAAATCCCTTTCAACTTTCTATTTCTGTGATTCTCTGGTTACTTTTCAATAAATAGTGAAAGATAAAAGAACCACGAAGCAAGCGTTCCTGGCCAGAGGCCTTTTGGACCCTCTTTAGGGTGGAGCTAAGGGCTCTCCATTACATATCAAGGCACGTGGAGCTAAGGGTCTCTATCAAGGCACATTGAACAACAGGGACATCTACTGAACACCTATCAGGTGCCCATGCCAGTTGTTGGCAGGCACCAAGGCTGAGCAAGGCTCCGGCGCTCAGCTCAGGAAAGAACCCAGGAGCCACCCAGAGTCAGGGTGGCTTCCCGGGCGAGGGGCCTGTGAGGTAGCCACAGGCAGGGGTCCTCATGCTTGGCTTCCTGCTCTGACATCTCCATAGTGAATTTCCAAATTACTTTCTCACTGATCTTGGGTTTTTAAGTGAAATCTGTGCGGACAAGGAAGCACACACGTGAACACAGGAGAGGGAGGGATGGGAGACACAGGCCACCATCTTTATTCACAAGGAGATTGTCTTGGGTGGCTCAGTGGTCATAGCAAATATGCCACTGAACCTCATTCAGAGAGTCACCTGCAGAGCTCCTAGCCGCTCCAGCAACACAAGTCCATGGCACAGTCTGGAGGCGGCCAGTCCAAGCTCAAAGTGGACTTTCTGGTGAGGGCTCTCTTCCTGGCTGGTAGATGCCGCCTTCTTCCTGTGTCTTTGTATGACAGGTGGGTTTTGGGGGGAGACAGAGAGAGAAAGAGAGGGATGGAGGGAAGCTCACTCTCTGGTGTCTCTTCTTATTAGGACACTAATCCTATTGCCTCAGGGCCCTGCCCTTATGACCTCATTTTACTTTAATTTCTTTCTTACTCCAAATACAACTGCACCAGAAGTTAGAGATTCAATATAAGACTTTGGCAGGGGCTGGGGACACAATGTGGTCCCTGGCAATACTATTCCAGCTTGGCTGTTTATCAGTAAAATAAAACTGAAAACAGAAAAGAGATTGTTAGTTAAAAACTGGTATAACCACTTTGTGGAAGCTTACGTGGTCATTCGATATCGTATTTTCCAAGGTCGTTCCATGACATAGCAAAGGCCTTGAGTTTATGATAAGTGCAAATGGTCACATGGAATTGTGCGTATGTACACAGTTTATTGACGACTGTGTAGAAAAACAGACATCTGCCTTAAAAAAATGCTGCAAGGTAATACATAAAAATACTAATAAAAGTATGTTTAGGTAGTTGATATATTTGATATATTTTTTCTGTTATTCTGTATTTTCCAATATTCCTTCATGAGTATGTACTGCTTTTTATAAAAAGAAGTTTTAATTATCCTATTGAATTTATTGTCATGATTTTTAAAGATAAAATAAATATGAAATAGAATGATTTACACACTACTAAATTGATGAGTTAATATTTTTCTTGAGTTTATAAACTCAAATTGGATCAAATTATTAACATTCAAACTTGAAAATTCCAAACTAAAGTTATTTTTTGAACTTCGGTTTTCAAATGTAATTTAAACATAGTAACATGCATCACTGGCAACAAAAATATTCATCACAAATGAGAGTCATTTGCAAGCTTGCTTTAGCAAAATAATCCCTTTTCAAATGGAACCTTACACAATATTCCAATATACAATTCAGATTGAAATGAAGCCCTCTAGTGAACACCGATTTGGGGCTCTGCCCACACCCATCCTCCAGGAGGCCCCCAAGGAATCTTGTTGAACCTGGGATTCCGTGAGTCACAGTGCCAAAGCTCTTGGATAGAGTACAGTATGAGTCCCAGGTTTGAAGTCTCTGCTTGACAGGTAACTATTTTCACAACAGTTGGCCAGGGTGTTCTCAAACTCCTGACCTCAGGTGATCCACCTGCCTCGGCCTCCCAAAGTGCTGGAATTATAGGTGCAAGCCACTGCATCTGGCCACTGGTATACATTTTTAAATTACCAAATGGGAATCTGAATTAAGAAAAGTTGTATTCTTTTATTTAGAAATATCTTCAAACATAAATCCTCCTGGCTGAACACATTACTTCATAATAGGCTGCACTTCTGTGTCCCTCAGCCAAATGTCTTTTTAATTTTTTTAAATTTTTTCTTTTCAGCTCTTGCAACTAAAGAAAGCAATTGTACCACTACTGTGATGGTTAATTTTATGTGTCAACTTGGCTGGGCCATGGTGCCCAGATACATGGTCAAACATGATTCTGGATATTTCTGTGAAGGTGTTTTTGGATGAGATTTCCCTGTTGTAGATGAGCCCCACCCAATCTGTTGAAGGCCTGAAGAGCACAAAAAGCTGACCCCCCTGCAAGCAAGAAAGAATCAGGCAGCAAACAGCCTTCAGACTTCATCTGCAATGCCAGCCCTTTCTGGTTCTGCACCAAACTCTTTAGACTCAAACTGCAGCTCTTTCCTGAGTCTCCAGCCTGCTTACCACCGCCATCTGATTTTGGACTCCCCAAGCTTCCACAGTCCCATGAGCGAATTCCTTAGAATATCCACCTATCTCTCTGCTATCAGTTTGTTTCTCTGGGAACACTGACTAATGTAATCACCCTTATCATAAACTCTGTAGAGGATTCTCCATGAGTCTCACATTTCTGCACATCTTCTGAGTAGAAGCAGTGAGAGTCTTTGTCCTGGAGTATCTTGTCAAAGATGGTTAAACAGTGAACAGCTTTGGAAGACAGAGACAGTGCAACCCTCAAAGCAAAGGGCAAGTATGCCTTCTGCTTTTAGAGAAAGGCAGCCTCCCATCCCCCAAGTTCAGGTTCACCTCCTGAAATGCGATCCACTGTGTGTGCAAATGTCACCAGACCCTACTTGAGTCACCCAGTGGAGCTGGGGAGCAGGAGAACAGAATTGCTGATACTCTGCCTACTGCTTTGCTTGAGTCATAAGTCCTTTTGGTCTTTGACCCAGAGTACTCATGTCTTCTGTTAGCATTCATGAAACTGGGACAGGCTAGCTTGGAAGCTTACAAATAGAGTGAAATATTAGAACCTTCTCAGTTCCTGACAGTCTACATAAACTCTGCCAAAGGTTCTATAATCAGAATCTCATCAAATACATTGTGTGGTGTCTTGAAAATACATCCACAAATCCTTTGACAATCCTGCTTTGAAAAGGTAGGGTTCAATTCTGCTTCCCTGAGTGTCAGCTGGACTTTGTAACATGCTTCTAAAGAAATAGAATGTGGCAGAAGTATCCCTTGAAGGGAGGCCAAGGTGGAAGGATCCCTTGAAGCCAGAAGTTTGAGACCAGCCTGGACAACAGAGCAATAACCTATCTCTACGAACAAAAGTTTAAAATTGGCCAGGTGTGGTGGCTCATGCCTGTAATCCCAAAACTTTGGAAGGCTGAGGTAGGCAGATCATTCAAGGTCAGGAGTTCGAGACCAGCCTGGCCAACATGGTGAAATACCATTTCTACTAAAAATAGAAAAATTAGCCTGGCATGGTGGTGGGCTCCTGTAATCCCAGCTACTTGGGAGGCTGAGGCAGGAGAATTGTTTGAATCCGGGAGGAGGAGGTTGCAGTGAGCTGAGATGACGTCTTTGTACTCCAGCCTGGGCTACAGAGTGAGACTCTGTCTAAAAAAAAAAAAAAAAGTTTAAAATTAGCTGGGCTCAGTAGCATGCACCTGTAGTCCCAGCTACTCAAGTGGCTGAGGTGAGATGTTAGCTTGAGCCCAGAAGTTCAAGACTGCAGTGAATCACGATTGCACCACTGCACTCCAGCCTGGGTGACACAGTGAGACTCTGTGTCTAAAAACAAACAATAACAGAAAACAAGAAAAGACACATAAGCCATTCTGTGGATGTTTTCAAATAAGCAACTATTTACTCTTACCGTCTCTGTACGTGACAATGGCAAGAAAGCAGCCTATTTACTCTGGGGCTTCCTACATGAGCAATATACAGTGAAAGGAGCAAAAAAGGGAAGAAAAAAAAAAACCCTGAACACGAGCTATGAGAATCAGAAATGATCTGACCACAGCCAAAGTTACTGAAGCTCTCTGACTTTTAGGTGATTTTGGATGACTCGTGTAGTCATACCTAGTAGTCTGGATAATTTTGATGATTAAATGAGAAACATGATAGCATTTGCTACCTACTAAATGTTGTGTAAATGCATTTAGAGCCATGATTTCCTTTAACATATTTGAACCATCTAGAATTGTGCATGGCATATGTTATGTAATTAATAAACCTTGGTCTCTGACATTCTCCCAACATAGAAGATTCATGCTTGGTCATGTGTCCATGATCTCAGTTTATGTGCCTTAAAATAAAATCTATTACTTCCTCTTTTTGTGACTATGGCGAACAGCTTCTTGGAACTGTGATCTACTTTAAAAAAACTTCAAATTTTATTATTACAAAGCAATACACATTAAAATGAATCATTCTGATGAAGATATAAAAGTTGCTGCTATCCAGTATGACTCTACTTCAGTGATAAAGGAAACATTCTCATTTAGCCAGAGTTACCACAGTGGAAAGAACAACTTCACCCCTTCCCTGAGCACTCGTGACAGCACCTCAGGTCTTACAAATAGGCTCAGGGGTCCCAAAGGTGATGTGCACGTGCCCAAGGATCTGTACAGAATGATATATTGCAGTACAAGTAAAAAAATATTTAGAACTTCTATGCACATTTATTTTTATCTGATTCATTTATTATATTTTGTTTCTGTGTATCCTTTATAATGCTCAAAATACAACAGAAGACTTATATGTCTATACATTGTTTGTTTCTGTCACTGTCTAATAGCTCACAGAAGCTGCCCAGCAGGACGGGGCTGCCCCTGCTGGCTTTACACATCAGTAAATATTCATGTCTTTATATGCTTATAATCAAAACCTTTCTACTGATGAGGTGCATATCCTCAAAATATTTGGAAACCTCTGCAGCAGAGCATCACTAAAATTAGAGTTGGAACTGATGCTTAGCATTTAGATGAGCTAAGACTAATTAGATCACCAGTTTACAACAAGAATATTTTACAAAAATAAAACATAAAATGGGCTGGCGTGGTGGCTCACACCTGTAATCCTAGCACGTTTCGAAGCTAAGGTGGGTGGATTGCTTGAACTCAGGAGTTCATAACCATCCTGGGCAACATGGCAAAACTCTATCTCAAAAAAAAAAAAAAAAAATTAGCCAAGCATGGTGGCATGAGCCTGTAATCCCAACTACTTGGGATTAAGGCAGGAGGATCACTTGAACCTGGGAGGTGGAGGCTGCAGTGAGCCAAGATCATCCAGCCGCAATCCAGCATGGGAAACAAAGTGAGACCCTGACTCAAAAAAACAAAAATGAAAACAAAAAAAATCCATAAAATGGCTGGATTTAAGGGCTACTGCAGTAGCGATTCTACCTTTCAGATATTTCTATGCAGCAATCACCAAGTGTGAACTGTCGTTAGCAATAACCAGCAAAAACTGTTCTCGAACCAGAGACGAGCATGACTTATTTTCAGAGCATTATTTGCATGACAGTCTGGAATATTTTCTATCTTTGCTACTGGTTGAGTTCTGACAACCTGGAACAAGCATCAAGGAACGGCTTCTATTTGGTCTCTAAAATACGTCACATATTTCTGAAAAATATGATGAGCCACAGTACCGTCCTTCCCGTGAGAGATGGTGTCAGTCTTTCCTTTGTGCCAAAACGCATGTTTCTATTGAGCTGCAGACAAGTGGTCATAGATCAAGTGTACATTACCGAAATGGTGAATGTCCTGGGAGAAAACAATGTTAAACCAATAACAGGTTGCCAGGAGTCAGCTAAACAGTACAGGATGTCTCATACAGACTGTAGTATGTCAGGTTTATTCACTTAAAGATCCACTTTATCAGATTCTATCTGATCACTGAAATGATCATTTTAAAATGAAACATAGAGTTCTCTATCTGTATTTTAACTACTGCAAGAACATATTAAAACTACTCACTGGTAATTTTTAATTCAATATGTGAAAGTATAAAACTGGTATCCTCATAAGCACACATAACCTAAATAAGGCTCTTATATACTTTTTTGGTGCAGAGACAGAGAGAGAGATGGATGAAATATTATTATTTCACGACTATTCTGTGGACCAGTCAAACTGCCATCCCAGGAATCATTCGGTTATAACATACCAAGAGGTTTAAAGAATGGTGAATTATTCATAGTATCCTTTGCAATTATATGATATCCAAAAAGAAACCATGGAAAGTATTAGAGATCATTAATTATTTTTAGTGGCACATTGCAACTTCAAACGGTCTCAAAATGAGTCAAATTTCCATTGTGGTTGTACACTATGGCCGCGTTTCACTAACTTTGATATTTTAAGTTACATATTGGGAATTTCCTCTGTGGAAAATAAATTTATGGTAATGCTGCGCTCTGCACAGTAAAATTAGACTTGAATGAACTGTTGAAAGAATGATATAGACTCTAATATGCCACAGTACATATGAACAAGTGGTTATGCCTACCCACAGAAAATTAGTTAACAGGAAAAGCTCTCAAAAGGAGGTAAAAGCTATATTTAAAGAAAAATCAAGTCAATTAAGTATTAAATACAATTGCCTTACACTACTTCTGATTGAATATTGAAAACACGTGTGTTTAAATTCCACAAATAGTAATAAATGTTTTCATCTTGATGAATAAACTTGAATATTATTTAATGATTTGAAACACTGAAGTCACTACTATGCAATAAGCATGTCCCCATGATCATATTTCATGCAAGTTGCTTATACATTTTTATACTCCTTTTAGAGTTCTGTGGAGGTCACGAAATAAAATTTTGCATTTTGCTTTTCTGTGATTTAAAGTGGGATATGTAGTAGAGTAAATGTACATCCTCCTGGATTTTTTTTTTTTTTTTTTTTTTTTTTTTGAGACAAAGTCTTGCTCTGTTACCTAGGCTGGAATGCAATGAAATGATCTCAACTTACTACAACCTCTGCCTCTGGGTTCAAGAAATTCTCCTGTCTCAGCCTCCCGAGTAGCTGGGACTACAGGCATGTGCCACCACACCCAGCTAAGTTTTTGTATTTTTAGTAGAGATGGGGTTTCACCCTGTTGGCCAGGCTGGTCTCAAACCCCTGACCTCAAGTGATCCACCTGTCTTGGCCTCCCAAAGTGCGGGGATTACAGGCGTGAGCCACCATTCCCTGCCTTCCTGGAAATGTTAAGCATAACAAATGACCTCCTGTCCACTGTCTGTATATAGCTTTCCACCTCCCCAGGTGTGTCTGCTGCTACCGCTGGGCTTACATCTCCCTGCAGCCCAAGTCTCTTTCTCTTGCCACTGAGAACCATGGGTGTTGCCGACTCAGAGGTGGGGTCCTGCTCAGCTTCCATCTCCAAAACCATGTGCTCTCCTCTCCTGCCCCACACACACACATCCATCCAGGCTGTGGGACCCTTCTGGGAGGGTTTATTCTCTATTTGTCTCCTGTGACCTGCATCCTACAGTGACTCACTGTTGAGTTATTCCTGTGGCCTTCAGCTGGCGATTTGCCTTCTGTCCTCGCTGCAAGTGTCACGGGCATCACACATGAGACGTGTCCCTGGAAGTTCTTGCTGGAACTGGGCTATGTCTTAGTGGTTTGGAGTCCCTGTATGGCTGGTGGATTCATTTGCTGCACTGCCATAGCAAAGTGCCACAGACAGAATGCCACAACAACAGAAATGGACTGTCTCAAGTTCTGGAGGCTGGACGTTCCAGGCGAAGGTGTCGCAGGGTTGTTTCCTACTGAGGCCGTGAGGAAGCGTCTGGTCCAGCCTCTCCAAGCTCCGGGTGCTGGCTGGTCCCTGGTACCCCTTCCTCAGCTTGTAGAGACATCACCCCGATCTCTCTCTTCATGTTCACAAGGACATGTGCCTGTACCCTAATCACACAGGCCACCAGTCATGCTGCGTTAGAGCACCTCAAGACCTCATTCTACATTAATCACAACTGTACAGACCCAGTGTCCAGAAAAACGCTCATTCTTAGGTACTGGGCTTAGGATATCAACATGTAAATTTGACACAGTTCAACACGTAAACCTAATAATGTCTGTGCGCCTAGAGGATGCCCCCACATCCTGCAGGTGATTCCATTGGCACTTGCAAAGGCCTCGCTGACCAACATGCCAACATTTTATCTATTTTTATTTTATGTTTATCTTTTTGAAATAGGATCTCACTCTGTCACCGAGGCTGGAGTGCAGTGGCAATCACAGCTCACTCTAGCCTCGATTTCCTTAACTAAAAGGAACCTCCTGCCTCAGCCTCCTGAAGAGCTGGGGCTACAGGCACGTGCCACCACATGTGGCTAATTTTTAAATGTATTTGTAGAGACAGGTTCTGGCTCTGTTGTCAGAATGCCTGGGCTCAAGTGATTCTCCCACTTTGGCCTTCCAAAATGCTGGGGTGACAGGTGTGAGCCAGCATGCCCAGCCCGCCCACATTTAGTTAGGTTTTAACAGGCTCTAACTGTTTGAAAAGCTCAACTCGTGTGTGCGATTTTCTTTGTATGGTTTTGGCTGAATGATCCCAAATTTGTTTCTTGTTTCTTGTTTTCTCTTCACTCTTGTTTCTCTTCACTCCACCTCCTTCAAGATGACAAAAGAAGAAATCATGGCCTTTACCTTTCCGTTCATGAAATAACCCAGCAAGATAGTAGGAGTGTTTCTTTGCTTCTGTTTTTCCATCTAACAGCCTATTTCAATGGGCTAGTCTGGCAAACTGAACACTACTTTTTTTTTTTTTTTTTTTTTGAGCCAGGGTCTCACTCTGTCGCCCAGGCTGGAGTGCAGTGATACCATCTTGGCTCACTGCAGCCTCGACCCTCCCAAGCTCAACTGATTCTTGTGCCTCAGCCTCCCAAGTAGCTGAGATTACAGGTGTGCATCACCACACCCAACTACTTTATTATTATTATTATTATTTTTGTAGAGACAAGGTTTCACCATGTTTGCCAGGCTGGTCTCGAACTCTTGACTTCAAGTGATCCACCCACCTCAGCCTCCCAAAGTGCTGGAATTACAAGTGTAAGCCATTGTGCCTGGCCCAAACATGAGATCTGAAGTCAAGAGAATTGTCTTCTACTTCTCACTCTTTTTCAAAGTCATTATATAAGGTAGAATAAAAGAAAGTACTTTTGGGTTTTTATAATTCCAATTTCTTTTATCTAAGAGTTAATGAGTTCACCTGCGTTTAAGGAGATTCGTAATGGATTCTTAAATCCTTACTATTATTATTTGTACTATAATGTTGGGTTATTAATACTGAGCTAAAATATCATTCAATATGCAAAATGAAGTGATAAGTACCATTTAGCTTTTAAGAAGTACATTATATAAGGAGTTCATTATGGAAATAATCTCAGGTTATAGCCAGCTCTCAAAAGACCTAGGAAATAAGGTTTGAAAACCAAGGTATTGCAGGCCATTATAACAAATAAATTTGTAAAAATATACTAAAATCCCAGTGTAATAAGTGCTCTTTAGAGAATAGTGACAAATTGTATTCATGTTGTATTTTCAAAAAAGTGAAACATAAAGACCCCGTCCGGTGAGGTGGCCATGAGTGATATCCAGCAATGCTAGTCTAGGAGCGCCCATGTACAACCTGTGGGACTGGAGGGGCTCTGGACCCTTGAAGTCAGGGTCACCTAATGGCCATTTGCTGATGCCCCTAAGAAGTGACAAACGTGCGGAATCACACCTGGGCCTCTCCCATGAGCAGGTCAGACAGCAGGCTCCCGTGCAGTGCTTGGTGAGATACTGTGGAAAGGGCAAGGAAAACATGGGAAACCCTCTACTGGAAAAGGTGCGGATAATGGCAACAGAATCCCGCAGCAGGAACCCCATGAGTGCTGAGGACACTCTCATGTGGGTCAGGGCTGTGGCCACCTTGGCCCCGGGGGAACATGCTGACACCATGGCCAGACTGAACATGGCCAGTGGGGGAGATCAGCTGAGAGAGCAGGAAGAAGCCACAGGACTCCCTGTTAGGCCCCAAACACCTGTGAAGATGGAGACACATAGTCAGGAACAGAGCGTGATGGCTGATTCGCACTGTGCTTTACCGTGCTCAGGACAGTGTGGGGCTCGTTCCAGTTTCCGTTCAGTGAGAGTTAATGTTCACTAGCAGAGGTGTATATATGCTGATGGGATGCCAAGGCAGGGACGACGAAGTCACAGTGTTGTCAAAAATAATAATAAGGGCCAGGTGCCATAGCTTACGCCTATAATCCCAGCACTTTGGGAGGCTGAGGCAGGTGGATCACCTAAGGTCAGAAGTTCGAGATCAGCCTGACCAACATGGCGAAACCCCATCTTTACTAAAAATACAAGAGTTAGCCAGGTGTGGTGGTGTGCACCTGTAATCCCAGCTACTCAGGAAGCTGAGGCAGGAGAATCGCTTGAACCGTGAGGTGGAGGTTGCAGTGAGCCAAGATTGAGTCACTGCACTCCAGCCTGGGTGACGGAGCAACACTTGGTCTCAAATAATAATAATAATAATAAGCATACTAGACTTTTTGCATTCCAAAGTGTGTCTCCCCTGCAATCATATGAAGTCCTCCATGTATGTGTGTGTGAGAGAGAGAGACAGAGAGAGAGAGAGAGAGATCTATTTATATATAATCCAAAAAATGTACTTGTTTTGGTTTTATGTTAATATTTTAATTTGCCGAGTAATACAGTCACACAGTTTAAAAATTTTTAAATGTACTGAAAAGGAATCAGGAAATTCCTCTTTTGGAAAATGTTTTCAGATTGAATTCATTACACAAGATAGTCGAGCACATGACTTTGGAATCACACTTCAGTGTTGTTGTTTTTATCAGAATCAACATTCCCCAGATTAATCACCAGCTCCCAGTATGAATGAGCCAAAGACAGTGCCTCAGGCAGAGGTGGTCACATCACAGACCCAGAGGCTGGGAGGACTCTGAAGGACACCCAAAAAGGAGTTTCCAAACTGTGTTGAGCAAGGCACCCACCCTTGACCCAGGAGTCTAATATTCTGGAATCTTCTCAACGTGTTTGAAGATTTAGGCAAAAGTTGTCATGCAGCCTATAGTATAAATTTAGCCTTTAGCACAATGAACCATGCAATGAATTCAATCCATTGTAAGTGGCATTGTATTATTTCCTGCATTCCTAGTTTGTTGGATGACAGTTCTGAGTCCTTCAATGAAAACAGGAAATGCTCTGTGGTTCTTATTTGCCCACGGAAATGAAGAGGTAGGAGAGTTCAGACAGCTAGGATGAAAACGAGATTTTAACCTACATGGTTTGTTTGACCATGGCGTACAGTAGTGGAAAATGGTGACAAATAGCCACTTGAACGGATTTGTAAAACTTTGCTCTTACCTGCGTGGCATGTGACAAGCACTGTGATGCCGTGTGTCTTTCCTCTTCTCTGTACTGAGTGAAACCTCAACACAGGAAAACAATCATTTCTAAGGATCATTCAGAAATGCATCTTAATCTAGAGTGAGAGAACAAGAAATATATGTATGCATATGTATGTACATTTATATATTTTGACAGATACAAATTTTAAATAGAATAAATATGTATTTATATAAAATATTTTTATGTATTTTATATATTTATATGTACAATATAGTTATATATATAAATATATATTTGTATAAATGTATATATATGAAATTTTTAAAAACATAAAAGCAGGTATTTATCTTAAGTAGCTTCTGGAAAGGCCAAATACAAATATATACATTTTAGTGCCTTAAGAATACTGCAGTACATATACAATCATGTCATCTGCAAATAGAGACAGTTTGACTT
>CAUYQU010061560.1:0-83958 GCA_963574635.1 Cheracebus regulus
ATAAGAAACTAGTAACAGAAAAGGTACATAGTGAGGGGCCATAAAAGTGAGCAGGTGATTTTTCTTTATCTATTGTGTAGGGATTTACATTTAGAAAGGTAACATTCTTTAGAGGTCAGGCAGGATCATAGATCTTAAAGGCGTAGGGATTTACATTTAGAAAGGTAACATTCTTTAGAGGTCGTATGAATGGTCACAGGGCTTAAGCAGTGTTTGGTAAACAGTCATAAAACTAGCCCAGAACAGGAACCAAGGAAAAACACAATGTCTAGTAAGACCACACAGCCATCACCGGGCCAGTATGTTAGCATCAGAGAGTCTGAAATAACTTCTACAGAATCATCCTTTAGTTTCTGCTTTCCCATAGCTCGACTGCCTCCAGGAGGGGGAAATGGGTCTGGTCTCAAGCTCACATTATGGCGGAGGGGCGGTCAGGGGGCCTCTGGCTGAAGCGTTCCCCACATTTATTACTTTTTCAAGTAAAATTAAAGGAGAAAACAATACCCCCGGAGTTCTTTGCCACAAGATAGAAACATTCTTACCATCCAGTTTCTCCCTTGGAGGTCACTACTATTTAGTCTCCCTAAACTGGTCTTCCAAGTCTTGCCCTTCTCCAAACTTTTACCAAACTGCTGTCAAAGTGATTTTTCAAAATGATCTCAAGATCCGTCAATGAGGATTAAACATAAGCTCCATAGTTAGCCTAACATGGCTTTTTCATGGTCTGGTCTCCAGCACCACTTTTTCAGTTTCATCTTTTTTTTTTTTTTTTGAGATGGAGTCTCACTCTGTCATCCAGGCTGGAGTACAATGGCGTGATCTTGGCTCCCTGCAACCTCCGCCTCCTGGGTTCAAGCCATTCTCCTGCCTCAGCCTCCCAAGCAGCTGGGACTACAGGCACCCACCAGGGCGCCCGGCTAATTTCTGTATTTTTAGTAGAGACGGGGTTTCGCTACGTTGGCCAGGCTGGTTTCAAACTCCTGACAGGTGATCCGCCCACCTTGGCCTCCCAAAGTGCTGGGATTACAGGCGTGAGCCACCATGCCCAGCCAGTTTCATCTTTCAGTACAATCCCCTGCTCCCTGCCTGTTCCGCCGTGGACTCCTCGCGGGTTTCTGAACTGCCCAGCCGTTCCATCCCGCCCTATTCCGGCGCTGCACTTTGCTTCCGCGACACTGCTTGCCCACGACTGCAAGTCAACCTTGGAGGCTACTTCTCCACTCCATCCCGGAGATGAAGCACTTCATTCTTGGATGCTTGAAAACGGTTAATATTTTCCCTTCACTTTGGTTCCAAAATGTTTATATGAAATACTATGATCCAAGAACACAGACTGCTGCGCTTGCTTAACCAGATCGAGTTGAACCAGTTCACCCCCTCCGCCCCAGTCCCGGTGCGGTAACTCCCAGCCCCGGAGCGACCAGCCTGGCCCGACAGCGGAGGCCCAGGCCCGCCGGACTCGGCCGCCGGGACCTTCCCGGCAGGGGACAGCCCGGACAGGCCGCAGCCCCGCTTGACAGCTGAGGAAAACCCGCTCAGGCGGAGGGCGACGCTCGGAAGCCGAGAGTGACACCGCAAGGCGCTGGAACGGATCAGCGCCTTTCACACCTAAGACCAGCCTTCCTCCTCCTCACCCAGGACGCTCCCCGCCGCTTGTCTTGTTCTTTCCAGCTCTCAAGCCTTCGGCCTCTCCCCACGCAGCTGACCAGGAAAGCAAGCCAGCGGCGCCTGGGGTCAGAGCATGCGCAACAGCCTCAACGCGCGGTCCACCTCTCCGCCCAGGCAGCGCAGCCCGCGCACGCGCACGCGCATGCGCCGCGTCCGGGCCTCCCTCCAGTTGCCCTCCACGCGCCAGGTCAGAGGCCGTGGGGCGGGCCGCGGTGACGCGCGCGGAAGCGCGTTGTGGACCCTCGGAAGCCGCCCGGACAGCAGAGCGTCTGCGGCCACAGCCTGGCACCCCGACGGGAGGGGCTCCGGATCGTTCCGAGCCGGCTGAACCCCTTCGGCCCCAAGCGGCCGCATGAGTCGGGAGACCATGCCTCAGCCAGGAGCCTGGCCGGGCGCTAGCTGTGCCGAGACACCGGCGCGGGAGGTTGGGGCCGCGGCGCAGGAGGGCGGGAAGGCGGCGGCCGGCGGGCAACCGCGGTCCGAGATGCAGTTCCCGGCTGAGCAGTGAGTGCACGGGGCGCGGGTTGGGGGCGGCGGGCTCGGTCCCCTCCGGAAGCCGGGCTGGGGTGAGGAGTCGTCACGGAGGGTCCCTGGGCGTCCTCAAGTCTGAGTGAGGCCGTCGGCGACAAGGAGGAATTGCCAATTTTGCCCAGTGTCCGAGTGCAGATTTTTCCCCGAGAGCCCCTCACAATTCTGGTCACACAGTGCCTCCCCTCCCGTCTCATTTTTGTTATCTGCATGTCTGCAAAGTTAAACAAAGTTCCAGAAACTTGGGAAGCAAACCTGAGAAGCGATGTGTTTTATTACTAACTCCCACCAGATCTTTCCTCCAGCTTGGCACAGGGAGGAAGTGAGGTCGCCCCCGCCGCAGCCGCGGGAGAACGGAGCCGCGCGACATGAGTTCTTGGAGGCGATGTCCCACCTGTTGGACAGACTTTGGACCGACTCCGACCCATTCTCTTTCACCCTTTAACGGCCTGCCTAGTATCCCTTCCCCCTTTTCCTTTTAAAAAGGAAGGTCAGTGCTGGTTAGATCAATTCCTTACTGTACTGTGAAGAAGACGATTTGGGAAGAATTCATAGTTTCTGCAAGGGACGGGGGTACACGTGGAAGCAGAATAGAAACTCAAGAGTGAAACTTTTCCACACTTTCAAGTTCTAGGCACCTATAAATGCCCTTGTAATTTAAGAAATAATGAAAGCACCCAGACAAGCAGTTTGACAGATATTTTAATTGGCTGGAAATTTAAATTTAAGCTGTGTTTAAATGCAAAAAGCACCGCTAGAACTTTAGGAAAAAAAAAATCCTAAAAAGGGGTCCTTTGGAGGCCTGTTAGTTGGGTATTGTGTTATAATAACACATTTGCATAGTACTTAGACATTCTCATTTGTTGAGAATCCCGTTGGAATGATGTTATTTACACTTAATGGGTTAATGGTCACTGGAAAATAAGATAGAGTCGGTGGTCTCAAACTCCTGCCCCCAGAACTAGGCAGTAAGTGAAGTAAGTTAGTGAAGTTGACCAGGATATGGAGAGATTGTCTCTCTTTTGGGAGGCAGGGTACCCTAAGCTCAAGCCTGTAGTTGCTGCATCTTTATTTAAAGAATCCAGCTATTTGGGGTTTTGCATGAAATATGCTGCTTTTTAAATAGTGACACTTTTTTTTTTAATTGAAACCACTGTACACACTCATGTGGGAGTTGATGTGTCCTGTGGCAGCCAGTTTGCTCTCTGGGTTAGAGTCTGTATTAGGCCATTTTTGTGTTGCTATAAACAAGTACCTGAGGCTAGGTAATTTATAAAGAAAAGGGGTTTAATCAGCTCGTGGTTTGCAGGCTTTACATGAAGCTTGGTGCCTGTGTCTGCTTGGCTTCTGGTGAGGCCTGAGAGAGCTTTTACTCATGGGAGAAAGCCAACCAGGACCAGGTGATCACATGATGAGAGAGGGAGTGAGGTGGGGGTGAGATGCCACAGACTTTTAAGCAACCAGATCTTGCATGAACTCAGAACACACTCGTCAACAAGGGTGTGATGCTAAGCCATTCATGAGGAATCTACCCCCATGATCCAATCACCTCCCACTAGGTTCACCTCCAACCCTGGGGATTACATTTCAGCTTGAGATTGGCGGAGTAGGAGGTGGGGAGAAGTACCCAAATCATATCAGAGACTTACCTCAGACTCTTCAGAAGGTTAAATAGGGGATCTCTTGTCCCCAACTCCTGCTCCATGGGCCCATGCTGGTTCCTAATTGCTGCTTTGCCTTCCTCCTGCCCTGGTGGTTAGAACCATGTGCACTTAATTTGATGCTCTGTCCCATGTTGCACCTCAACCCCAGCTGTTTCGTGTCCCCTGAGCAGGGCAGAAACTTTGAAGCCAGACCATGTTCTCCAAAGTATACGTGGTTATTTGGCAAGTTTTCTGGTGGATGTGATTCTCAGTCTGAACACCTATGAAAACAGACAATGGTAGGAAGAAGTGCTCTTTCTTGAAAAGTTTTTGTGGCACAGGTGCCTCTTCTGTCTGCTGCTAGTGGAACTATATAGACTTAGAGCTGAAAGGAATGCAAAAAAAGCTAGCCTAGGTTTGTCATTTTACACATTTGCAGATTTGTTAAGTGTAGCTTGGCTAGAGAGACCCTGATGCATCGGTGGGAACCTCCCCTGTCTCTTCTGGGCTTCCTCAGCAAAACTAGGCAGAGAGACATGGTTTATAGTGACAGCCACCCTCGCTTTTTTTTTCCCCCTTGGTTTGCTTCCCAAGTTTGCCTACCAATAGATGTTCTAGTTTGTGTGTGTGTGTGTGTGTGTGTGTGTGTGTTTTAAGCAGCTTAATTTTGTTTTTTCATTTCTTTTATGTGTTTGATATCTCATTCTCTTTCACCTCTCATACGATGGGACGGAATAAGAGAGGTGAGTTTAAGATGTCGCCTTTTGAACATCATGTCTTAAATTTTGGACTTTTTAGCCTTTTTCCACCTTTCTGATTCGGCAGTATCTGATAGTGGGCTATTTCTCTATGCTATCTTCGTGGGCTAGAGAAACTGTACTACAGGTATCATATAAACATAAAGTTTGCAACATAAGGTATTTACATCTATTCTTGCATGATGATATATACAGCTTAATAGTTGAGTATCAATTTAAATAGTGTAATGTCCATTTTTAGTCGATTTTTTTTTTTTTGTCATTGGAGCCAAGGCCTTTCTTTCTACCCAGATCGTTGGGTTTGCTGTGCAGAGGAATCATTTAAAATGTTTGCACTTAGAAGCATGAACATCGTAAGACTGTAGAAGTTTTCAGATATCCTCCAGAGTCATTTTTAATACATTCAGTGGACAGTAATTACAAATCATAGCCCAACTTCTGCAGCTGAATTAGACATTCGGGATGTGATTCTGAAGGCTGCGGTGATGGGTAGAGAAAGAGATAGCTTATTTCCTAGGCAGCACAGTAGGTTACTCTGATTCCTTTCTACTAAGCTCATAATATTTCACAAGGGAGAGAAGTGAAGGAAGAGAAACATATAAACCACATGGATCAGCTACTTTATTTTTGTTTGTTTGTTTGTTTGAGACAGGGTCTCTCTCTGTTGCCCAGTCTGGAGTACAGTGGCACCATCATGGCTCACTATAGCCTCAACCTTCTGGGCTCAAGGGATCCTCCCACCTCAGCCTCCTAAGTAGCTGGGGCAACAGGTGCATGCCACCATACCCAGCTTTTTTTTTTTTTTTTTTAACTTTTTGTGGAGACAGAGTCTTACTTTGTTGCTCAGCCTAGTCGCGAACTCTTGGGCTCAAGCAATCCTCTTGCCTCAGCCTCCCAAAGTGCTAGGATTATAGATGTGTGAGCCACAGCACCCAATGATAAGCTACTTTGTAATTGCAGTTTTTCTTTTCCTCCCTCCCTTTCTATCTCCCTCCCTTCCTTTCTTTCTTTTTCCCATCCACTAATCAGCGCATTTGAGAGATGTGGTTGGCTTACATCTGGAGAAGCCCTAAGGATGGCTGAAAACCTAACTTACGGTTATATTTGAGGAAATCTTACGAGAGACTAGATTAGTTGACATTCTTTTTTTTTTTTTTTTTTTTTTTTTAAGGTGGGGTTTCACCATGTTGGTCAGGCTGGTCTTGAACTGCTGACCTCAGGTGATCCGCCCGCCTTGGCCTCCAAAGTGCTTGGATTACAGGCGTGAGCCACCACGCCCGGCCGAGTTGACATTCTTTAAGCTTCCTCTGCTGATCTCGTATGCTCTATCCCCTGCTTACTCCACCCCCAACATGTGACTCCTGCTGTATCTGGTCCTGGGACATGATTGGTGGCTAGGCCAGAATTTCTTAGGGAATTGAGAAGAGACTACTCCATGGCCCTTCTCTGAGCGTGAAATGGGATTTGAATTTGTGGAGGCGTACTGTTGGTGAATCCCTGTGAAATTGAAAGCAATTTTATGTATGTTTCTGGGCTTAGGTTCTAATGAAATCTGAAATCTCAAAGGGACTGTGAACAAAAAAAAGTGGCACATTGTTGTTCTTGTGGATGCATTTTCTGCCCCACTCCACCCCTAGATACTGCTACAGTTTGGAGTAGGGATAAAGTCCACTTTCTCCTAACCTGATGAAGAGCCTACTTTGGGGTCCAGAGCTGGAATGTCGCTAAGAATCAAACCTTATTGAGAGTGGCTCATTGACCCCAGTTACCTCTGGAAGTCACATGGAGTAGCATGAGCCAGTCATGGAAAATCCACTTGCAGAAGAGGGTGGAATTTTGGCCTGGATGCCGGTACTTTCCTGTATTTGATGAGTTGTTCACCCATCTCTGAACCACAAGTGGTGGAGAATGGCTGGGTTGAGTGGTCTTTGCTTTTCCTGTGCCGGTGCGGGAAGGTGTGTTAGTGTCACGTTGGTTGACACTGTCTCACCAACACTGCCTTAGTGTTGCCATTAGTCTCATCGGACAGGCTAAGTTAAGTGTGAACTGCAGGGTTCAAGTCCAGAGAGTTGAATTTAAAAAGCCATACTTAATTCTTTTAGACAACCAAGGGGAATAATTTTTAAAAGGTTCATAATGGCAAGTGATTAAAATTCTGTTGTGTTAGCTTTGTGTATATATTAGAATTTTTTTTTTCTCCTATTACATGTTTACTTGAATCAGAAATTGAAAAATTGACTTCACAGAAATGTCTTCTGCTTCACTGAACTGTTTTTAACTCATGGCTTTTGTTCTTGGGAATAGTGTAATTTTGTGTCTGTATAGTAAGCATGTTTAAAATAAGTTTTCAAAAATTGGTTGGTGTGCAGATGTTTGAACAGAGCAAGTGGTTCCAGTTATAATTTAGTATGCAGCATGTGGCTTACTCAGTTGGATAAATTGCCTTAATATCAAAAATAAAATATTTCATCTCTAGGTTCAGACAAAACAGGTAAATAGGCCAAGGATGGTGGCTCATGCCTGTAATCCCAGCACTTTGGGAGGCCAAGGCGGGCAGATCACCTGAGATTAGGAGTTTGAACCAGCCTGGCCAATGTGGTAAAAACTAGTCTCTACTAAAAATATAAAAATTAGCTGGACCTGGTGGTACACACCTGTTATCCCAGTTACTTGGGAGGCTGAGGCAGGAGAATCGCTTGAACCTGGGAGGCTGAGGTTGCAGTGAGCCGACAACACGCCATTGTACCCCAGCCTGGGTGACAACAGTGAAACTCTGCCAGACACACACAAAAAGAAAATAGGTAAATATTGTTTAATAGGAACTTGAAAATATACATATACAGTTTAAAATAATGCCGTGGTGCAAAACTAAGAATTTTCTAATTAGGAATTGTTAGCATTTGGTTTTAAAATTTAGGCTGGGCTTGATGGCTCATACCTATGATCCCAGCTCTTTGGAAGACCAAGGCGGGAAGATCTTTTGAGCCCAGGACTTTAAGACCATCCTGGACAATATAGTGAGACCCTGAATTTATACAAAATTTAAAAAATTAGCTGGATGCGGTGGTGCATACCTGTGGTCCCAGCTACTTGAGGCTAAGGTGGGAGAACTGCTTGAGCCTAGGAGGTCGAGGTTGCAGTGAGCTGTGGTTGTATGGCTGCATTCTAGTCTGGGCAACAGAGTGCGATCCTGTCTCAAAAAACATATAGATAATTTTTTAATTGAATTATTTTTAAATTATACGTATTTATGGGGCACCTAATGATGTTTTGATACACATTCCTATAGTGATCAGATCAGGGTAATTAGCATGTCCATCATCTCAAACATTTATCATTTCTTTGTTTTTGGGAATGTTTAATATCTTTCTCTTAGCTGTTTGAATCTATATAGTATGATTAACTATAGTCATCCTACGATGGTATAGAACACTAGAACTTACTCCTTCTATCCAACTGTAATTTTATCCTTTATTTATATCCTTTAACAAATTTTAACTGTGGAATTGAGTGTGACTGCCAGGAAATCAAGTCATTTAGACTTTGGCTTAACTTTTCTTTAACATAGAACTTTTTGCTTTGGTGATCATCTGAGTCATTGAGCTTCAGTGGTTTCTTCTGTGTCAGAGTGGCAACCTCCCCACTGCCACCCCAACTTGACACACAAAAGGTTACCAAATCCCTGTTCCTCTCATTGTTTTATCATCTTCCCATCCCATAACAAAAACCTAAACTCTGTACCTGTTTCAGATTCCCAGGTTTTAGTATAATTTCATTTTATCATTATTTTCGGCTTTCTTATTTTAATACTTAAACAATTAAAGCAAAAGTTTATTGAGTGAAGCATTTTTTTTTCTATTTGATGAAATTTTATTCAGCAATAAAAAGGAAAGAGTAAAGCATTTTTAAAATAACATTTTTATTTTTATTTTTTTTGCTCTGTTTCTTCCTTTCTTTCTTTTTGCTTATCTTTATATTAGGTGGGTAATTGTTTCATTCTGGCTGTGAAATGTCCTCTTTCCTGAATATATTGATTGAGTTTCATTGCTCAAACCTAAAACTTATTCTTCCGGATTATTTTTTATAATTCAATTAATTAACTAATTTTTTGTTTTAGTGACAGGGTCTCTGTCACCTGGGCTGGAGTGCAGTGATGTGATCATAGCTCACTGCAGCCTCCAACTCCTAGGCTTAAGTGATCTTCTCTCCTCAGTCTCCTCTGTAGGGGGGATTACAGGTGAGTGTCAGCACAACCAGCTGATTTTTTTTGTTTTTGTAGAGGCGGGGTCTTGCTTTGTTGCCCAGGCTGATATTGAACACCTGGCTTCAAGCAGGATTATTTTTATTTTAATGGTGTCTTTAGTAAAGGTGATATTTCATTTTCTGTATGTCCTTGGTGGCCATGAAGTTAGCAAATGTTCACGCACAGGATCTGAGTGAAATCCAGTTGTGGTTAAAGCAATTTGAATATACTCTGGTTCTCTTATTCTTCTGTTTCTGCTTTGCTTTTTTCATATATCCTAAATCACTGCTTTTTATTTCCAGCAATTTCCCATTCAGCTTCCCTTTGCATTTAGTTCTGTTTGTTCTGCTGTTTGTTTCTTTCCTTTCCTCTTGGCCTTCATAGGAATTTATATTTGTAGGATGGAGAGTCGCTTGTTTAGAGAACCTCCTCCAGGCATTGGTTTTGGATTTTGGTTATTTTGCAGATTAAAAAGGAAGAAAACAAAAGTGGAGCCAAATGTGCGTGCAGTATAGCCACTTTCGCTCAAAGTACAATTTTCATGACAAATATATTCATAGACTTAGACTAAAGAACTGGAAGAGGAACCATGTAGCTTATATGGCCTCTTCCTGTCTTCTCATTTTGAAGATGAGAAAACCGAGGCCAAGGTTGGGCAAGTGACTTGCCCAAAGATATGCTTCCGATAATGATACCATGAAAGTAATTTTCTTAAATGACTTTTATAGGATTAGAATTTGTCTCTTATAAAGCCAGGAAGGAGACTGAAAGATGTTGTTAAATTATTAAGAACGAACATATTTGGTTACTTTTTATTTTAGACCTTTGATGTATGGTCCCCACGAATCAGGTTTCTGTTTGTTTTCAACTCTGGCATGGACTCCAAGGGTGACATCACACTTTTTACTTGAAGTCTCACTGGAAGCAAGAGCACATGGAAAGTACCTTTTTCTGATACTTGTTCCCTCATCCCCACACTTTTAAAATACACACAGTTACATATTTAGAGAGAAACAAATAAAACATGATCATTGGTAAGGTTGTTCATTAATACTTTGCACCAGTGGGCATAAAATGAAAATTAATAAGAATAGCTACCTTAATTTTGAGTGCTAATTATTTTCCATGTATCTATTTCTTACAGTAGCCCTTTGAGGTGAGTAAAGGGCTACTGCCATTTTGACAGGTGGTTAAATCTAGATGCCAAGAGATATAGTTACTCTAGTCATACAGCTAATATGGGCTGGAATGAGGAGTAGTTAAATAAACTCTGGCAGTCTAATTCCTGGATCCCCATTCCAACCATTGCACTCTGCAGGGAGCTTACCCAAATGGTGTGCATTGTGACATGTTAGGCAGTGGCAGGTCAGGAATTGTGGACCATTCAGGAAGAGGGAACATCTGAGTGAATCACAGATGTATGGGCTCACAATAGTGTTGGTCGGGCATTTGGACTGAAGTGTGAATAGTGCATAGGGAAATAATGGGATACAGGCTAGAGTGGTGGGTAAGGTCGTAATTTTGATGTTAGTTTTCTGAGTGTTTGGGAACCACTGAAAGGTTTTAACGGGGACATGTGAGACTCCCTTCCACAGTCTGCCCCTCACAGTACCTCTTCATCTGTCTTTTGCCCTCTGACCCCTTCCTCTTTCTCCCAGCTATACTAGGCCATGTACCAGGAGCGGAGCTAGGGTGATGAGGGAATTAGGGGTAGGGGTATCTCAGTCATTCACTGAATTTCTTTTTTTTGTTTTTAGCCTGGCACCTCCTTCCTATGTTTCATTGAGTCTTCAGCCTTGTGTGAGGATTGGATATGCTCTCATGAGGCAGAAGTATGGGGGAATCGGGGGTCTGTTCATTGCTTATGTGAACATCAGCAGTTCTCCTTGTTTTCTGCTCAGTGTGTTACTCGAGCTCCCTAAAAGACTTGGTGCTTCCAATTCGTGAGCATTTCTGGAGTTCTGCCAGGTTTTCTGGCTTGCCTTCCACTGATGCCCATCCACCAGCCTTGGCTTCCCTGTCCTGTGTCATTCATCACTTCATCTGCTTTCCACCTCTTCGGACTTTCACTCATCTTCTGGTTTCATGAAAGAGAGAGTTGGTGTTTCTATTTCCCTTTATTGTCATTTTGGGATGAATCTTGAGGGAAAAAGGAGGCGTCTTCAAACCAGAAGTCCCATTCTTCATCATTGCCTAGCATCTAATGGATTTTTTCCCTTTGTAGTACTTAGTGGGCTCTTGTTAGTTAACTAGAGCACTAGAGACTCTTAAGGAAACTGTGAGTAAGAAGTCAGTAGTGGTGAGACATGGGAATATATGCCACAGCTGTATGAGTGGCTCGTTGAATGTGGGGTCAGGAAGCAGGAGGAGTTCAAGGAGGTTTTTCAGCTTTGGCAATTTGTAATTGGTAGTCTCTTCTTGTTTTTAAGGTAGCTGTTGTTGGGTTTGCTTGTGACATGTTACAAAGGTCGGCAATGGGCCTGCATTCCTATATACATACTTTTACCAGCACTATCTCTGTTCTTGGAACTTGACAGAATCAGTTCAGGAGCTTCACTAATAAGATGCATGCTATGATGTCTAGATATATAGTTGAAGCATTAATAGGCATTACAAATAAAATGACCTCAGAACCATGTAGCAAATGAAGTGATGTAACTTGTCTTATTTAAAGTAAGAAATTCTGAAGTAGAAGAAAGTGGTGTGATAGAAACATACACATCTTTATCCTTAACACATAAGACCCATGTTTTATCAGATTATCGTCATATAAAGTGAAAAAAATTAAAACCTTAGTGTATTATGCATTTTGTAAGCAGCTGTGTAATAGGACAGAAAATGTCAGTGCAACAAGTGTTTGAAAATGTCTGCTTTGGTGTGATTTCAGTGAGGAGGACATGTACCGTGCTGCAGATGAAATAGAAAAGGAGAAAGAATTGCTTATACATGAAAGAGGGGCATCAGGTATGTTTGGAATTGTTTTATTTATAGAGTTCTTATTTATAGCAGAAAATGCAGTTAAATCAATGTATCCATTTTCATAAAATATCAATGTGTACTTCTTAGGAAATATGTATATGGTCTTATCAATATCGATTATTTGTTTTGGTGAAGTATGTTTAGAGACTGTTGTTGCCTGAGGTTTTTAAATTTTAATGCAAGCATTCCCTCTGCATTCTTTACATTCATATCATTTTTCTCACCTATGAGAATTGTTTTGTTTAATCTCTTGACACCATCCTCTCTCTGTTCTTGATTTCCTTATATTCTTAGAGGGAGGGTTCAGATTTGAAGTGCATTTTTCATTTCAAATGGAAAGACTTAACTGAGAAACTGGTCGTGCACATCTTTGCATGCAGATGGCCATGTGAATGTGATTAAGTAATAAGAAACACAGTGATGGGATCAGTAGCACAGAGTCTCATCGTTTTGTGATTTCATGTCTGTGTTTTTCTTGTCTTGCCTGATCTTACCCCCACTAGGACCCATTGCTGCTGGAGCGAGGTGTTACTCCTGGCCCTCTCCGCTGGTCCATGGAGACTTGGCTGGCAAAGTTGCACATGATATACATCCTTAGTTCCCTGACTGCCCTCATGCAGGAGCTGCATAGGGATACTCTGATTTTGGGATACCCCATGAATAATCACAAGTGGCATTTTCTCTCTCATTACCTGTCTAATGTATAAGAAGACTACAAAAAAGGTTATGGGAAAATGGAATTAAAAGAAGGCTGGGTGTGGTAGATCATACCTGTAATCCCAGCACTTGGGGAGGCGGAGGTGGCTGGATTGCTTGAGTCCAGCAGTTTGAGACCAGCCTGGGCAAACAAGGAGACCCTGTCTCTACAAAAAAATACAAAAATTAGTCAGGCGTGGTGGTGCATGCTTATGGTGCCAGCTACTCAGGAGGCTGTGGTGGGAGGACCACTTCAGCCTAGGAGTTTGAGGCTGCCAGTGAGCCATGATTGCACTGCTGCACTCCACCCTAGGTAACAGCAAGACCCTGTCTCAAAAAAAAAAAAAAAAAAAAAAAAAAAAAAATATATATATATATATATATATATATATATATATATATACACATATATAAACTTTATTTCTCAACATAAGGTCCATCAGTTTCAAGCCACTTTTAAATGATGATACCAGCCGTTTGTTGAACTCATCCCTAAAGAACTGACAGGCCTGGGAATTTAATGACATGAATGTAGCAGTCTTTATTACATTACAAGCTGAAGAAAAATCTGTGTCCTTTTTAAAAGGCTTCTTAAGATTAGGAAACAAAAGGAAGTCAGAAGGAGCCAAATCAGGACTGTAAGGTGATTTCTCATAAAAACTCTTGCCCTTGTTTGAGATGAAGGAGTAGGAGCATTGTTGTGATGGAGAAGGTCTCTTGGTGAAGCTTTCTCTGGCATTTTTCTGCTAAAGGTTTTGCTTTCTCAAAACACTCTCAGAATAAGCAGATGTTAATTGTCCTTTGGCCCTTCAGAAAGTCAACAAACAAAATGCTTGAACATCCCAAAAAACTGTTGCTCTGACCTTTGCTCTTGACCAGTCTGCTTTTGTTTTGACTGGACCCCTTCCACCTCTTGGTGGCCATGGCTTGGGTTGTGCTTTGTCTTTAGGATCGTACTGGTGAAGCCAGGTTTCATCTCCCATTATAATTCTTTGAAGAAATGTTTCGGGGTCTTGATCCCACTTGTTTAAAATTTCCTTTGAAAGCTTTGCTTCTGTCAGCAGCTAATCTGGAAACAGTAGTTTTGGCACCTATGGAGTGGAAAGTTTGCTCAACTGTAATTTTTTTTTAGTGAGAATTATGTAAGCTGAACCAGTTGAGATGTCTATGATGTTGGCTATTGTTTCTGCTGTTAATTGTTGGGTCCCTTCAATTAGGACACAAGCAAGATTAATATTTTCCTCCTGAATTGATATGGATGGTCTGACACTGCAGGTTTCATCCTCAGCATCATTGTGTCCCTTATGAAAACCAGTTATCCATTTGTAAGCTGCTTATTTCTTTGGGGCATTGTCCTTATAAACTGTTTATAAATCATAAGTGATTTCACTGTTCTTTCACCCATGCCTCACCATACATTTTATGTTTTTTCTTGCTTTAATTTTAGCAGAACTCATGCTCTAACAGGGGCTCTTTTCAAACTGATGTCTTATCTTTCTCAGTGCCTTAGACTAGATCCTGTTCATACATGTTATAAAAAGTTAGTTTGAGTTTATCATGGTGCCAAAAAAAATTGAAATCCATCCATAGCTTTTTCATAAAACTCATTTTCCATGAACCTTAGAAGACCCTTATCTGTGTTCTGCTTTTGAGAACTAGCTTCTGTTTATGGCGAGCAAAAGCATTGCCATGTGTGATTAGGAACAAATGATACACAGTGTGGTTTTTATAATACTTTTTGAGCCTTTCTCAAGTTGTTGGTGAAGACTTCACTGTGGTAGCCACAGGAGATATTCTTTGTAGTGGTGTTATTGGGGCTGCACTGTTCCAGTGTTCCATGAAACTTTAGAGAATGCTCAGTCTCTACTGCTGTAGTTGCTCAAAATTTCATGTAGGGTGCAGTGTCCTCATTAGTCAGATTCCTAAGAAGAAAGTATGTATTCAGCTGGTGTTTGTTACCCGCTGACAGTCCTCCACCATATAGGCTCTCTGTTGTGATTCTCTTCTGTCTGGCATTGTACCCCACATAGGCGATCAAGCTTTATAGTGGGTCTTGTAACTCCTAGCTTTAGTCTGAGAGTGAAATGGATCCCTTTACACTCCTTGCATCTTAGACCTTGTGGGTTTAGTGTCCTTCCTGAAATAATGTCCGTTACCCTCTCCCCTGAAGCAGAGCCCAGACTGAGCAGAAAATTTTCTTATCCTCTCTGTTAGTGAAAATATTTTTTCCACTTTGCCTGGGAGTCAGCAAATTATGGCTTCAAGGCCAAATCTGACTTACCACTTGGTTTTGTAAATAAAGTTTTTTCTTTCTTTCTTTCTTTTTTTTTTTTGGAGACAGAATCTTGGTCTGTCGCCCAGGCTGGAGTGCAGTGGCGTGATCTCGGCTCACTGCAACTTCCACTTCCTGGGTACAAGTGATTCTCCTGCCTCAGCCTCCTGAGTAGCTGGGATTACAGGCACACACCATCACACCTGGCTATTTTTTGTATTTTTAGTAGAGATAAGGTTTCACTATGTTGGTCAGGCTGGTCTCTTAACTTCTGACCTTGTGATCCACCTGCCTCGGCCTCCCAAAGTGCTGGGATTACATATTCTCTGTGGTGGCTTTCATGCATGGTAAAGTTGAGTAGCTGTCACAGAAACCTTATGGCCCTCAAAGCCTTAACTTATTTCCTATCTGGCCCATTACAGACAAAGATCGAGATTCCCGTCTTATTCTACCCTGTTTGAAAGTCCCTGCTTTCCGGAGGGGTTTCAGTTTTAACTTCTCACCTTCTGGTGGTCTGATTCTTGTCTTTGTCACGCATGTGGTGGTTAAAGATCAAACCTCTTGGTTATTTCAACTCCTGGTTTTACCACTTTGGTTTTCAACTTCCTTATTTTTCTATTTTTTATTTTCTTGCCATTCGAAATGTCCTTTTTTGAAAATGGCAGAGTCTATGTAGTTTGCAACTAAAGAAAGGTGCTGTTCAACTCTGTAAACTGTTTGAGGTCAGGTACTGCCTTGTCCTTCATCTCCAGCTCCTAGCCTGGTACCTGACATGTAGTAGCCATTGGAATCCTCCTTACAGAGGACCACAGCAGAATGGGAATTCAGGTATTTCATGCTGCCAGCTGTGCTGGTACCCATTTACCCAACCCTCACAGCCCCCTCTGATTCAGCACTTGACTATGGCCTGTGGCTTGGTCTCTTGGCCTGTGTGAGGCCTTGTGTCTCCTCTCCTCAGTCCTGAGGTGCTGGGCTTTCCCCATCCTGTCCAGATGGCCAGGTCTTATCTTGATGTGCACAGGAATGAGGACTGCCTGGAGAGCAGCAATGTAGATTTCCTTTGGAGGAGAGCAGCAATGTAGATTTCCTTTCCAGGAGGCCCTTTTTGAGCTGGACATGTGCTTTCTGTTCAGGCTCATAACCCTACCTGGAGGAAGAATGTGGACCAATAAGTGTCCTGACTCTGGATGTTTGCATTTCTTCCTTTTTGGGCAGGTGAATGGAAAGACAGATACATGAGAATGCATCCATCCACCAAGTAGACGTGCAAAAAGTATTTCTTGAATTAAAAAAAAAAAAAAAAGAAGCTTCTTTAAGGATTGGCTGTGCAGCATTGGTCTTTGTTGTCTCTATATATTATACCTCAGGAGCCTGCTTCACTTTTAAGTAATCCGATGTATGCCACAAATAAATATGTCTGTGTTAGCTGTATATGTATTATTTTCCCTTTTATGTAAAAGATTACTTTTCTTTATAAAAAGATTCACAATGAGATTTTTAAAAATTGGCAGTCCTTAACAGTTTACCTTAAAAAATATTTTTAAAAAATTTACCTAACCTGCAAGGAGGATTTTGTGCTCCTAATCATCCTGGTACCCATCACACCCTGGTTTATAAGTGCTTGTTGTCTTTTCTTTAGTAATCCATAAGGCCCTTGAGGATAGAATCCTGTCTTCATCACCTTTGTATTCCCAGTTCCTAGCTCAATGGTTGGTACATTTTAGACACTCGGTAAATATTTGTTGAATTTAGTTGAATAAAACGTATTTATTTCATGTACAACTTGCTCAGGAGTAAATATGTTGTAAGATACTTCCGTATTTATATTCTAAAATCATTGCTAGCAGCTACATCTTCAGTAATTTAAAAAGGAAGTTGAGATGTGCCAAAGAATTTACCTCCTTTTCTTCCTAAAACACACATGCTTATATGCACATGTGCGTGTATATGCATGTACCACAAAAACCCCAAGCCATATACATTGAACTAGGAAAATCTAAAGGCCTTTTTTTTTTTACTGTAACATTTGTCTGATGGTGAGTTGTATTTTTAATTTTGGGGGATGTGTTAGAGTCAGGTGAGGTCCGTGGATTAACAGACATGGAGAGTTCTGTTAGTTTCTGGTTTATTATTGACTACTTACAGCTTTTTGGGATCAGGGTAGGACATAAAAGATAATTAAATGTAATTTTTTTTATAGTCAGTGTTATTTCTTTGTATAATGGTTATAAAAAACTGATTACTCATTTTTTGAAGTGTTTTCTCATAGTTCAGACTGTCACATCTTTAATTTGATTAGAAAAGTATTCATGAGCACTTGTGTATCAGTGCAGCTCCAGATGCTGAGGACACAACACAGCTGAGAAACAAAACAAAGTCCTTGCCCTCAAGGAGCTTATGTTTTACTGTATTATTTTTGTGTGGGTGTGTATGTGTGTGTGGGGGTGTCGGGGGTGGTACAGAAAAATGTTTCAGGTATTGATGAGTGCTAAGAAGAAAAACCAAATAGTATAAAAGGAATAGAGAACAAAAGTGTGTATAATATTATAACACAAGGTACCCGCTGACCCTGGAGCAGAGGCCTGCATAGAGGAAGGGAGCAGTGTTGCAGGTGTGGAGAAGAGCAAGCCAGTGTGCTGGAGAGTACTGGGAGGCTGTAGCCCAGTCAGTGTGGGGAATGGTGGGAGCAGAGACCAGAGAGGCAGAGAGGGTGACTGTATGAGGAATAAGACCATGAAGCAGGAGCCTCTGGAGCTCTGTGAGCCCAGGAGTGATCGATACTATCTGACTCATGTTTAGATGTGTCATCCTGGCTAGCTACTATGTGGCGAATGGTCTGGAGAGTGTGGTGACAAGGGACACCCGTTGGGAGACCACCACGGTTATCTAGGGGTGAGGTAATGGTGATCTGGACCAGGAGGTAGGCAGTGGTTGAATTCTGGATTTTTTGGCCTGAAGAAAGAAAATGAAGAGGGAAGGGTAACCCCCAACTAAAGCAGTATTCTGATTATGCTTTGATTTATTATTTGCTTTTTTTTTTTTTTTTTTTTAATTCTTTAACAGAACCAAGATTAAGTGTAGCTCCTGAAATGGATATCATGGACTACTGCAAAAAAGAATGGAGGGGAAATACACAGAAAGCAACATGTATGAAAAAGGTATGACACCGATGCACATATTTCAGGTATTTCAAATAGTCTGTCATAAGTTGTTTAATATGTCATTTGATATTTTTAGACATTAGTTAAGATGACGGCTATAGACTTTATTATTGGTGTTCTAATTTTAGAGATAAGGAAATAGATTCCAAAGATAAGGGATTTGTTTTAAGTCACAGTATTAATATAGAATCAGCATCAGTTACTCAGTAACTTAATTTCTTTGAAAAACATCTGACTCTGCTGTTCAGATAGGGCCAGCCATTGGTTGTCCTCTTGGGGCCATTTGGGAATGTCCTTTTTGTCCAGGTGTTGTAAAATAAAAGTCTCAGGGGTGCCTCAGGCCTATTCCACATTCCTGCTTCCTACAGCACATTGGGTTTGCTTACAGACCTGCCAGTCCTGGGGCCTAGAACCTTCTTGCACTGCCTACACAGGAAAATCAGGAACTACTTGCTTCATTTAAGGTGTCCCAGGAGCTGCCCCCTCCCAATCTCATTGCATAGATTGGTGACTTGAAGATAGTCCCCAAGGCTGCGGGATGACACTGGGGACTCGTATGATGTGGTCCTGCTGTGGCTATTTGGGCCAGTTCATTACTAAGCTCAGACACCTGGCCAACATACACTACACAGCTGATCAAGCAGCAGACCCTGTGGTCTCTACCCTCTTATATATACCAAATCCAGTATTATCAACAGGATGAACCATGTGAATAGCTCAAAAACATTCAAATAGCAGATTTAACCCAAGACTTCCATGATCTCCTGAAACCGCTGGGTTTATCTTTTGCTCATTTTTCTCTTGGGATTATTTACATTATGAATTTGAATGCACTTCTTTTACATTAGAGATACTAATCATCATATTTAATAGAAATATCTTTACATTTTTTTGGTTAGGATTTTAAATTTTTAAATTTTTGAATATTTAGTCTTTTCCTTGGAGCTTGTTTTTATAGAAAATATTGTTCATCTTTCAGCATGTACCTCAACTGCCCATGGGCTGACCTTAGTAAAAATCTAGCTGCCACTCGTAAAGCTCTGAGAGCAGATGATAGCTCTCTGCAAATCCGATATATAGATGCTTTGTGTTTTAGGCATTTGTTAGAGAACTCAGTTATGAAACACCTGGGACTCTTAGTTCCTGCCAGAGTTTAAGAACATTTATATTTTTGCTGACTATACTATTGGTCACTTGCAGATTTTCCAGCCTCTAGCCCTATATCATCAGGACCCATGGCAGTAATTAGATCATCTCAGATGCCTGAAAACAGCTTTCACCTCCATTCTATTTTAGTCCTTATTTGTGTAATTGTCTGTTTTTGTTTTAAATATTCTTTAGGAAGTAAGTTTATACAAAGCCAGCTTTAATTTTATTCTGAAATAGCATGAGTAATTTATGCATTTGGAAAGGTACAATTGCAGTTGAATTTGCCATCATAAGTATTCTGGGGTAATTGAGGTTTACCGTAGGCAAGAAGTGCATAATTATTAGTAGGTGTGATTCTGCCTGATGGAACCTTATGTGTTACAGTGGTTGGACCACTGAATAAAAACGCAACTCTCAAAATGTTATTACTGGGGAAAAAACGTATTTTTATATTCACTTAAAACATTATCCTATGACTTGAACCTTGAAAACAGCTAATGATGAGGTTCTAGTACCTGGACACTCAGGACAGAGGTGGTCTGCATTGCGCCCACTCCTTGATGAGGATAACACTTCTTTCTTTGTGTGAGTGCAGGGTAGGAAGTGGATCTTGAGTGACTGTCAAGGAAGAGTGGAATGAGTTAAGGGGCTTACTGGACTCAGGGCCAGGGAGGTGGGCAGTTAAGTCAGTCCCAAGGACTGTACATGTGTCTAGCTGGAGAAGCCAGGCACCATGCATGCTGGGGGACCCGAGTCACTAGGATTTCGTGGTGTCTTTTCAGGGTACATTTCAGAATATTCCATTTGGATTGCTGTTTTTTATTTTTTTTAAAGATGGGGTTTCACCATGTTGGCCAGGCTGGTCTTGAACTCCTGACTTCAGGTGATCCACCTACCTCGACCTCCCAAAGTGCTAGGATTACAGGCGTGAGCCACCGCGCCTGGCTTGGATTGCTATTTTTGAGTGCCCAAGCATGTCACTGAACATTTTCATTTCCTTGTTTCACTTCCAGACTGAGCAAGACTGACACTTCACATCGTTTAAAAAAAGAAAAAAAGGCCGAGCATGGTGGCTCATGCCTGTAATCCCTGCCCTTCGGGAGGCCAAGGCAGGTGGATCACCTGAGGTCAGGAGCTCGAGATCAGCCTGGCCAACATGATGAAACCCCGTCTCTACTAAAAATACAAAAAATTAGCTGGGCATGGTGGTATGTGCCTGTAATTCTAGCTACTCAGGAGACTGAGGCAGGAGAATTGCTTGAACCCGGGAGGTTACAGTGAGCCAAGATTGTGCCACTGCACTCCAGCCTGGGGTGACAAGAGTGAAACTGTCTCAAAAAATAAATAAATAAATAAAACAAAAGCCTAACAATTATTTTTCAGCCATCTCCTGGCATATAGACTTTTATATATACATGCACATATACACAGCACCCCCACCCCTCACACCACCTCCCTTTGTTTTTTGGAAACTTGAAGATTTTCTATATTTTCTTAATATGAAGATATAAACTTAGTCTGTCTCTCTTTTTTCTTGCCTTTTTGTTAAAGAGTTTAGGGTCACTTTAAACACAGATAAACCCTTCAAATGTTGGTTGCCAGTGAGTAAGTGTTACAACAATTGCCTAGAAAGGAACATAAAGCTCCAACATTGGGCATCTTCCCAGTGATCCCAGGTCAAGTGTTTTCCACAGGAATGAAACTTTCTCTGCTATCTCAAGTCAGTAATGACCATTTTGAATTCTTTCATACCTTTTCCCAGGGCTATGAGGAGGTTTCTCAGAAGTTCACCTCCATACGGCGAGTCCGTGGCGATAATTACTGTGCACTGAGGGCCACGCTGTTCCAGGCCATGAGCCAGGCTGCTGGGCTGCCACCGTGGCTGCAGGACCCAGAGCTCACGCTGGTACGCTGCTGCTGCAGGTTTGAGTCCAAAATGTTTCAAACAATTTTTGTGAGAAAACTTTCCCTTTCTGTCCATGCTACCTGCTAGTATCATCTGCAGTATCATGTCAGCATTTGGGTTTATTCAGTTTTGTGTGGCTGGGATGATTTCACATAGTAAAATGACCAAAAATAACTGGTGTTTCCCAGAAGAGAAAAATGATAAAATTTATGTGAACAGTTTAGTTGAATTAGAGTGCAGATGTTTGTAAAAAGCACTTAGGAACAGTTTGATTTCAATTCTGGTGTTTATATTAAGTTGGCTGCATATTTTACTATTTGAGAACCTGCTAGGGATTTAGAATACACATTTCTTTAGTTTGTAGCTATAATTCAAGAAATTAGTACCTTTGGCAAAGTGTGAGAATTGGCTTAGTAGGTGGCTGAATTGCAACACTAGAAGAGAGATGATTACTGTCCCATGGAGTGGGGCTTCCTGAGGAGCTGAGAATCAGCCTGTCCCAGGCCTGGTCCTCTTTAGTGTTTTAAATGTAGCACATGGCAGACATGCCCTGGGAAGTCATGTGTCTGCGTGTCCTGACATGGATAAAGTCACATAGTCGGGTGGGTGATAGTCTCAGGGTTATGATCAGGAATGATTGGTCAGAGATAGCAGTATACCCATGTAACAAACCTGCACATGTACCTTCTGTACCTAAAATAAAAGTGGAATTTAAAAAAAGAAATAAATGACCACAACCACCCAACTTTCAACAGTCACCACCCTGCTTAGTCAGCAGCCATTAACATCAAAGCAAGACCCTCCACCAGCAAAAAGATTACGACTTGGTGAAGGCCCAGATGATCATTAGCTTTTATTTTTTTTTTATCCAATAAAATATTTTTAAATTGAAATGACAGTATGACATTAACTCAAGAAAATTGAAAGTCTTGTGCTTAAATTTAAAAAATCGAAAACCTGGAAGTGCTAGCTGTGGGAGATTGGCCTTATAGCAATTTATGAAAAGAAGGAAAAAGATGTTAGGATTTTAATTGATTGCAAGCTCACTGTGATCCTGCATGAAGTGTGATGGTCAGCAATGATCACAAAGCCCTAGCTAAATTTTATTTTTATTATTTTCATTTTTTCGATATTAAGCAAAAAGACCAACCTGGCTGCATTTTAAAAGGAATGATTCTAAGAATTAGGCAATGAGAGCCCCACATTGAGTGACAGCCCCACCTTGAACTGGGCTGGTCAGAGCCCATCTCCAGCTTGGTGCCTATATCCTCCACAGATGGAAATGTGGCCAGGATGGTTCATCGCATTCTGGGAGCAGTTGAAGGAGCTGGGGTATTTTCTTAGAATAAAGAAGGCTTTTAGAAGAACTTATTGTTGGCTAAGCTAGAGGTCTTTTAGGTAAATGAGGGATCACATGTTCCAAAGGACAAAACCAGGACTGATGGTTGGAGGATACTGCCCATCTGTTCCATGATTATTTAATAAACCAGTATAAAATTGGCACACCTGTATCAACTGTTAAAATGACATCTGGAGCCAAGTGTGGTGGTACCTGTAGTATTAGCTACTCAGGAGGCTGGGATGGGAGGATCACTTGAGTCAGGAGTTCAAGGCCAGCCTGGGGACCATAAGGAGATCCCTTATGTTGAGGAGTCTATTAAAAAAAACAAAACCAACATCTGGGAAAGATATTTTCTTCCAAGCAAAGATGTATGCCATCTTAAACAGATTTTTCAGTATTAGCTTATTTCTTTCATATATAGGCAAGAGAAATGCATATACTAGGCTGTTTTTTCTTTTGTAAATGATGATATTTATTGTAAAATATTTCAGAATTGTCTGTCAGTTGGCAAAAGCATTCCTATGGTTGGATATAAGACCCAGCTAGAGAAGCAAACAATGTTTTCACTGTTTTTGCTTTGCTTTGTTTTAACTTCTGTGCTTGACAACTGTAGCTAAATAGGTCACAATTTCTAGATTGTGGTGGTGTGTGCCTATAGTCTTAGCTACTCAGGAGGCTGTGCCTGACAACTGTAGCTATATTATATTAATCTACAAATCTATATTTCTAGATTGTAACATAATATCCTCCTCAATTTTAGGCAAAGTTTTCCTTTTGAGGCTTTGCCTTTGAGGAACTGTTTAGATTTATGGACTTACTTGACACTAAATTTGCATTTTTATACTTTCTGAGAATCTGGCGTAGTGTCCTAAGTAATTAATTAAACATAAAATTGCTTAAAAAAAGTAAAGTACAATGTCCCCCCCACCTTCTTTTTTTTGCTAGCAAGATATATTTGAATAACATCTGCTATATGAAAAATAGTCTGGGTAGATTACATTCAAACTCTTATCACCGTTAGAGTATGTTGTATGGGTGAGTGATGGGGTTTTAAGGTGTTTTTTTCTGACTTAATTTGAGTACTGTGAAAATAGTTTAAAAATTCTTAAGTGTTATTTTCAGTTTCTTTCCTTTTCTATGTGTATCAGCTATTACATTTTTCTGGGAGCATAATTTAATTACCTGGTTACTGTGGTTTGGTTTTTGTTATCTAATTTTTATTGAATGCCAAGAGGCCTCTGTCAAAGAGAGAAAACACAGTGTACCTGTGTATGGGTTTGGTATTTATGTTTATTAAACTTTGGGTCTAAATGTCAGCTGAAGAATGGCTTTGTTCTTTCCTTGCTCTCATGCAGGTAGAGGACTTGTCCTTATTTTGCTGTTCCAGCCCTTAGCAATTTAACATAGTTTGAAAACTTCCTTCACCCAGTTCATTTTGTGGTATCATGTCTGAGACATGATTGGATGACAAATTCAAATTCAGCGCATGCTTTGTGTCTGAGGGGCCAGTGAAGGAAGGAAGGAACCCATGAGCTTAGTCTGGTTGTGCAAATCTCTCAGGTGTCCTGCAGATCCTCCTGTGGATGCCTTTCTGTTCCTGTTCTCACTTTGCCCCTCATGCCCCACCCTTCCTTTGGAAGGTCCACTGTGACAAGGGCTTTGTTGAGCGAGTGAGTGTTTCTTGCAGTGTGACTGAAGGAAATCAGGGTGGAACCTTTAGCTAGCTTTATCTGCTTCTTTTTGCAGATGGAGAGATATTCTCTGTGGCATTTTGCTGTCTTCTCTTTTAGAACATCCTTTGGTTTTAGGGTATTAAAGGTAACTGGAAAAGCTGGAGTGAGTGACTCTTCCCTTAATCTGTGCTCAGTGAAGGGGACCCGGGCTTCCTTTCTGCTGGTGCCCAGCTTTGCTGGCCTTGCTCTGCTCCCTGCCTGTGAGGCGGAGCTTTGTCCTTATTGCCGCTCTGACAGTTTGGCTGCCCTCACCTCCTGTCATCCTGCCTGGGCTTCCTGTTTGTTGTTCCTATTTCTGTCCAGATCCCAGTCTCTGTGTTTGGCTGCAGCCAGATCATCTGACCCTCACTCCAACTATGGAGATGGCTTAGCCTGGCTGAAAAATGTGGGACAACACTTTGGTTCCTGAGAGGGGGCATCCTTTAGAGCAGGAGTCCTTTGGTTTCCAAGTTTGCTACATTTTATAATGTCTCTCAACTGGTTAGACTGTGACAGTGTTTGCTTAGAGTGGGATAGACTATATATCAGATTTTTTTGTGAGTTAGTTTTGGGGATGACACATTTTTGTTATTTGCTGTCTGTTGTGGTATCAAGAATTACAGGCATTTTCTAGAGAAAACAGGCTGTCTTATAGTTCAGTCACAAACGAAATGACACCTAAGCTGATTACCTACTTTATTCTTGAATATTTCCAATCACTGTTTCTTATTTAAATCTGGTTTCTTGCTTAACTTTTCTTTATTCTAATAGAAGTCCAGTTTTCCAGTTTGTGCTTAGTGGAAAATGAATGCTATTCACATGTGTTCCATGTGTTGTGACCTTTGAAAGCATTTAAAGTTGTATTCACTTTTTTTCTCTGAATAAATTTGACTTCATTCCTTTCTGATGGCTTCTTTTTTTCATGCTTGGTTTTTTAAAATCGTCTTAAGGATTTCTGCATTTCCAGGAAGCATACAACCCTGAATTGTTTGACCAGTGTGTGAAAGGACTAAGAAATAATTGTTTCTCTCTGTGTAGTGAGGTCTTCAGGGTCTCCTGAGTAATTCAGTTGAGTACTGCACCTACTTTTTAGATAACTGTATACAGTCTCCAGATGCTCAGCTGGGCTTCTGGGCTTCCCTTCACCTCCTTTCCTGCCTCACATCTGTGTAGCCAGTATTTTCTGCTCATTTGTGGTTCTTTGTGCCCAGTTGTAATTTTAGCTTGTTGCCACTTGAGGGCATGTGAGGTTCTTATGATAAATCTGAGAGACCAAATTGAGGGTTTTGCCGCAGCTGCCACATGTTGCCAAAATGCAGGGCAGTGTGGGCACGGAGTGGGCTGGTGCAGCTCTTAGATGGGTGGTCATTTGTTATTCTAATAAGATGAAGAGGAGAAGGCCCCCCACCCCCACCTTAGTGAGTGATATAGTTCACCATTACTGTGGTCACAGTGAAAAGTAATTTACATTCCAGTTGTGGTTCTGTGTTTTGTAGAAACCACCTTAGTTTCACATGATTGCTATAGGTTGAGAAGGTACAACCAGAATTACTATTCATGAAAGGGTCTTTTAGTCTTACATTCCAGTAGAATGGAATATGTGGCCTCATTTAAAACTGTATTTATTTTATTTTATGTATTTTTATTCATTTCTTTCTTGCTATATAAAGTATTTTTTTTTTTTTTTTTTTAGAGCTGGAGTCTTGCTCTGTTGCTCAGGCTAAAGTACAATGGTGCAGTCATAACTAACTGTAACCTCAAACTCCTGGGCTCAAGTGATCTTCCTGCCTCAGCCTCCTCAGTAGCTGGGAATACAGGCACATGCCACAGTGCCCAGGGAATTAAAAAACACTTTTTAATAGATACAGGGTCTTGCTATGTTGCCTGGACTGGCAAAACTGTATTAAAAACTGCTAAACAAGGTCAGGTTCCTCATAGGAATTGTAGGATTTAATTATTCTTTAATGCCATCTTTGACTTGGAGGTGAACTTTTTTTCCTTTGTAAATTTATAGCAGTGAAGTGATACACCTATGCCCAGCCCAATTCTATGATTTTTCTCCTGACACACCCAGGACTGTTGGAAGAGTCTCACTTCCTATGCTGTCATCAGTCAGATTGGGTCTCAGCTTGCCTTTCAAATGCAGATTCTGCTGCTAACTAGAGGGAAACAAAATAACAAATACTCCAGGAATAAAAGAAGGGAAACCAGCATTCTAGGAGTTCAGCTGTCACTTATTTCCTGAACTAAGTGATCACAGCTCCCTTAACTCCTGCCTCTGATTTTCAGTTGTATGTTTTATCTTAATATATCAATTAGACAGTTAAACTGGACATAATATAATTTCTCCAAATGTTAAAACTTTGAGTATATGTGTTAACATTATTTAACAAAAAGGTCTTTCTCTACCTTTTTTTGGTAGATTTTTTAAATACCAGAAACTAGATTTTGTTTTTCTTATTGGGTAAGGAGCAGGTTTGACTTCACCCTGGACCTTCTCACATGCTCAGAAGCACTGTCCTGAGCCATGTGTAGGTGGTGGTTGAGAGGCTGCAGTGAGCCCTGAGCCTGAAGGTGGTTGGTGTAAGGACGTGCTGTGGGCATGGCCTTAGCTCATCTGTACAACTGCTATGGAATGTCCTGGCCATGGCTGGAGTCCTGCAAAGAGACTGTGCTTTGGCATCTCAACCAAAAACACCATTTCACTCCAGCAGCCCTCCTCAGGGTGGTACTTTCTAAGTTCCTGACTTCTAGATTTAGGTCCTCCATCCTAAACCCACAGGACAGATTTGCAGGATTAATTCTGGAAACAAAGGTAGGTTTCATAGACTTTGTGGTTTCTTACAGCTTAGAGCATGTGGTGGATTTCTTGGAATGTTAACACCTCTTTATCTCTTTGTTTCTCGGTGTTCTAGTTACCAGAAAAACTCATAAGCAAATACAACTGGATCAGGCAATGGAAACTTGGACTGAAATTTGATGGGAAGAACGAGGACCTGGTTGATAAAATTAAAGAGTCCCTTATTCTGCTGAGGAAGAAGGTTTGGAACCTGTAGTGTCCTGTTTGATTAGAGTGAAGCTCTCATTCCTGCTTGCCTCAGAAGACCAGTTTTGGTCTTCACTCAGTGGATTTTCAAATGCCCTTGGCTGATTTTTAGGCAAAATGGTTTTAAATGAACTCAAACTCTTCCCACGAGGGCTTTGGTAAAATGGGAAGTACCAACATTATATATTCTTAGAGCAGATGCCAGGTACTAGAGTATCAAATAATGAAGTATTTAACTTTCTTAAAAGGAAATCTTAACAAATATAGTCTCTGTTCCAAGTCATATTTATGTTTCAAGAATATAATTTGGTTCCTATTTCCTATACTAATATCAGTAATAGTAATTCACTTTTATTGAATTCTGATTATGCTCATGTTTTAAGATTCTACCCATATTTATCAGACTTACTTTCTTCCTCAATGATTTTCCAGTTAGTAGATTTAGTAACTTGTCTTCAGAAAACTGTCCTGAGATTTCTTTCTGAAACAGAATTGTAGGGAGAACTTGGTTTGCTGATTCCTATTGATTTGGTGTTTAAAATTCTACCTTTCTGTGGCTTTCCACTGTCTCCTCTGGGTGGAATGTCCTGCCTGCACACTGGCTTACATGACCCTTAGCTTGCTTGCATTGAGCAGCTTGGGGCCCTTCTCACCAAGAACCTTAAGTTGAGGGCCTGTCACTTACACCAGGCTGTCAGCAGAGAGCAGTCAGGTAGAGAGGGGGTCAAACATGGACTTTCAAGGTCCTTCCTAGCATGCACTTCAGGTACTTCAGGCAGTGATTTCTTTACTCACATATGGTCTGCTGCTCCCATTGGACTTTTAGCTCCATGAGAGACTATCCTGTGCATTCCTTGACACCTTGTGCCTAGCAGCAGGCCTGGCACAGGGTGTTCATTCAGTGCTTTACTGAATTAGTAAACTGAGGGCCCTACCTTCTTGGAACCTAGTTTTTGCTTACAAAGATAAGAAATGCTTACTGAAAATAAACTGTCAAAGGAAGTCCAGTAGTTTTATCTTTCTTCTACTATAAAGAAATGGGAGCAAGAGAAGGGAAGAGGGGAATTCCATTCTTGTTACCTGTTGGACTAGAACGCAGAATTTTGTGTTCCCCAGTCCTTGGGTTAGTGGAGGGTTGAGGCCAGGGCTCTAGCCCTGTGGGAGTGAATGAGATGAGAGGGCTCTTTAGTGCAACCACAGGTCACATTTTGTTTTCATTTTTTTAAGGTCTTGTGAAATTGCTATTTCTGCTTTATTTGGTGTTTTCTACTATAATTAGACCCTCATATTTGGGAATGCTTGAGTGATACCAATTTATACTAAGATTAAAATTACTCATTAATAATCTGAGCCAGCGTTACTAACACCTCTATGCTAGGCTCTACACTAAAATTTCATGTGTTGTTTAATTCTCACAACTATGAAGGTGGTGTTGCTGTGCATCCCTGTTTTTTAGATGAGGAAACTAAGGCCAGGAGCTCAGTTAAATGCCTTGCAAAAGCCACCAGCTGCTCTGTGGTGAAGCCCTGATTCCATCCTGACTGACTCTAGAGCCATGTCTGTGACTGCCAGCTTGGTCTAGTCTGGAAAATATGAGATAAAGACAAATGTGTTCCAGCTTTCAGCTCTATGCAGTCATTACCGTTAAAATTCACTCTTGGGTTTAAAATCCATAATGGCGTTTGAGAGGGGCACTAGTTATTGTTTATTCATAGGGAATGGTATTTATGTTGGCATCTCTTATTCTCATTCACTGTAACTTGAAAGCACATATATTTATAGGTTTTCTTTTTTAAAGAGTTTGTCTATATTCACTGAATACCTAACACATTACTTTATTCTTAATCAGGAGTCAGTAAGAGTTTCCTGAATGGATTTATTCATTTGAAGTTCATATATATTTTTGAGGTTAGAGGGATAAGTTTAGTAAATTAATATTCAGGAGCCCCTACACTCTTCCTTACTCCTCTTCCATTTTGGAGGGTTGGCTTTGTGTTTCTGATGTTAACTCTTCTGTAAGCCCCTTCTAATTGTAGCTGCCCTTCACAGCTTTACACACAGGCTTCACACACGCATGTTAGCTCTTCCATAAGTATCTCTGAAGGCTGGTTCAGTCTCATTGCCTGCAAAGTTAAGGGAGTCAAAATTTCCATGGCCTCAGTGCTTCTTCCTGCATTGTATTTTTCTTTCAAATTAATGGGAGAAAAAGCTGAATAAGGAGTTTGTGTGGTTTAAAGTGTACCATTTTAAATCTGGAAACCTGAATGTTGTAAGCATTGGTAAATGACCCATGGTCACCTTTTAAAAATAATTTTGTGCTCAATTTATATTATGGTACTATACCAGGGATTTTTAGAACAAAAATTGTAATTACTACATAACTTTCTTATTGTAGTGGGCAGGCTTGGCTGAAATGAGAACTGCTGAAGCAAGACAGATAGCTTGTGATGAACTATTCACAAACGAAGAGGAGGAATATAGCCTCTATGAAGCTGTAAAATTTCTAATGCTAAACAGAGCCATAGAACTATATAATGATAAAGAGAAAGGAAAGGAAGTACCATTTTTCTCTGTGCTTCTGTTTGCTCGGGACACATCAAATGACCCAGGACAGCTGCTGAGGAACCACCTAAACCAGGTGGGACACACTGGTGGTCTTGAACAGGTGAGTTGTGCTTTTGAGCACGTACTACCCCAAAATATAGCAGCTTTACTGATCAAACTTGATGTCACAGTTTTTGTAGGTCAGAAATTCAGGGATGGTTCTGGCTCAGGATCTCATGAGGTTGCAGTTGTATGTTTGGGGCTGCAGTCATCTGAAGGCTTGACTGGGGCTGAAGGATCTTCTTCCAGTGTTGTTCATTCACATGGCTGTGGGCAGGACACTTCAGTTCCTTACTGGTAGTTAATAGGAGGGTTCAGCTCCTCACACATAGGCCTCCAGAGGGCTGCTTGAGTGTCCTTACAACGTGGCAGCTGGCTTCTCAGAGTGATCTAAGCAGAGAGCAAGAAAGAAGCCACAACGCCTTTTATGACTTATTCTAGGAAGTCACACACTGCTACACTGTATTCTACTTTTTAGAAACAAGTTACTTAATGCATTCCACTCTCAAGAGGAGGGAAATTTGGCTCCACCATTTTGAGTGAGGAGTACCAAAGAATTGTGGAATGTACTTTATAGTGACCACTGTTATCTCAACCTGGGCTTTATTCTTCAGAGTGGTGGATGGGATTAGTACTCTTGGCTCTGGGAGGCTACAAATAAATGAAGTTCTTGGAAGAGCCATTTGAAGGGTCTTGTTTAGTCTTGGTAGCTGTAGCTTCATTAAAAAGAGAAATGGAGTCACCTTAGCCAGTAGAGTCCAGCCTGCTCTTGGATCTTTTACAGATATGTTAAATGTGGAGTTCTACACAGAAACCGAGTGCAATACTGTCTCTAAAGCCAATATAGTTGAGTCACCACACCTTGTGCTATCTGTGCTATCTTTGATGTGTTCATTTCCCTAAAAAGTCTTAATGGGGCTTTTTTTTTTTTTAGTGGAATAGCCAACCACTAAAGTAGCATTAAGCTGTTCATCAAAGTGCCACCCTCCTACTTACATAATTGACTCTCGTGCCTGTTTTTTTCTAAAAAGGCCCAAATGCCAGGACAGATACTGCAAGGATTAGAGAGCTGAGTTAGGTTCCGTTCTGAGCTGTCCTGGAGTGTGAAGTCTCTTCTGTTATTCCCAGGTGTGTAGGAAGGAGTGGAGACTAATGGTCACTGCTGGGTCAGGCAGGGCTGATGATGGTTATTTTGAAAAATTATCTGTAGTCATAATGTGATACTTATGTCTCCTGAACCGTAGCAAGTACCATGCAATAAAAATGCTTGTAGAGGATGGTTTGTATATTAAAGTTAGTCTTTTCTGAGACCCTGTAAGGTCTCCTGTGATGATGAGTCCATTCTTTTTTGTTTTTTGATAAGAAATTTTCAGTTTCTTTTTTGAAATATAATTACATATACCATAAAGTTTACTCTTTTAAAAAGTTTTGCAACCATCATTACAGTCTAATTTTAGACCATTTTGTCACCCCAGAAAGAAACCCCATACCCATTAGTAATCACTTTCTCTTTCCTCTAACCCTAGGCAGCCGCTAATCTACTTTCTGTCTCAATGGAGTTGCCTATTCTGGACATTTCATATGAATGGAATAATATCATATGTGGTCTTTTGTTTATGGCTTATTTGATTTGGCATACTGTTTGTTAAGATTTTATCCATATTGCGTCGTGTATTAGCACTTCATTCCTTTTTATTGATAAGTAATATCCCATTATATGGATGGATCACATTTTATTCATCTGTTCATCAGTTTGATGGATATTTGGATTGTTTCTACTTTTTAGTTCTGTAAATAACCCTGCTATGAACATACACGTATAATTTTTTTTATGTGAACATATGTTTTCAGTTCTCTTTGGTATACACCTAGGAGTGTAATTGCTGGGTCATATGGTAATTCTTTAACATTTTGAAGAACTGCCAAACTGTTTGCAAAGCAGCTGCACCATTTTACATCCCCACCAGCAATGTAGCAGTGTCCTGTTTACCATATCTTCACCAACACTTCTGTTTTTTTTTTTTTTAATTGGGGTGAAATTCATATAACATAAAATTAACCATTTTAAAGTATACATCTCATTGACATTTAGTACACTGACAGTGACCACCACCTATATGAAGTCCTAAAACGTGTCATCCCCAGAGAAAATCCTGTACTCATAAAGCAGTCACTCCCCGTTATCATCTTTTGGTTATTATCTAGTGGGTGTGAAGTACTGTCTCCTAGTTTGGATTTGCATTTCTCTGATGACTTACAGTATTGAGCATCTTGTCATGTGCTTTGTTGGTCAGTTGTATATCTTCTTTGGAGAGAGGTGTCTGTTCAGATCTTTTGCTTAATTTTTAAGCTGGTTATTTGTTTTTTTTGTTGTTGTTAATTGTTGTGAGAGTTCTTTATTCTGGATACAGGTCCCTTAACAGACATATGATTCATTCTTGGTTATCTGCCTTTTTCTTTTAAATAGAAAAGGATTGGGGCTGGGCCCATAGGGGGTGGAAAAAAAGGCTGTGGCTTCACCTTTGTTGTGCATTGTGGGATAAGGGATGGAACATGGTGTTAAGCCACATCTTTCAGTGTGATCTTCCTCAGAATACCCGTTTGCTCTTTTCTTCCCAGGTTGAAATGTTCCTTCTTGCCTATGCTGTGCGCCACACAATCCAGGTGTACCGGCTCTCCAAGTATAACACGGAGGAGTTCATCACAGTCTACCCTACCGACCCACCCAAGGACTGGCCAGTGGTAACACTCATTGCTGAGGACGATCGGCATTATAACATCCCCGTCAGAGTGTGTGAGGAGACCAGTCTGTGAGAGACGCCTGCTCCTGACAGCCTGGTGATATGGCTAAGATGCACAGGTGGCTCCTGGGCATGGGCTGCAGGCCTGGGGGTCTCTAAGAACAATCTCTGAGAAGAACCCTTGGGCCCCTGGGAGCCAAGTTGGACAGGATGTCCTGAAGACTAGCTTCTGATAAGAGAAATTAACCAAGTCTTTCCCCTCATCTATGATGCAATATATTTCAGTGGGGGCCTTTAGAGCACACCTGTTGGACATTGCAAACTGTATCTTTTCCAGAAGGCAAATACTTTTGTATCAGAGGAAACTAAGTTTTGGAGAGGAATATGTTCTTTATATCTCAAATCAAAACTCTCTCTAATGGTACACTGGCTTCCAATTTTTTAAAGACAGTATTTTTCCCCTCTCTAGTAGTAATGGTTTTCTGTAGATCTCCCTATACAGTCTGCTTTTAACTCAGGACCTTCAGATGATGAGATGGATGTGCTGCCCACTGCACTAAGGGGTCCTCTAACAGTCTGCTTTAAGTGGTATAATTCTGAGATGGATCTGTTACTGGCATAGTCATGACAACCTCTGGTAATCTCATCTTCTTACGAAGGGAAGAGCAATGGTTTAGACTTACATCTTAATTAAGGCTATTTTAAGCAGATTGTCTTGCAGCAGATTAAGAATCGGGTCCAAAAGTGGGTTATTTCAAGGCATTTTTGAAGACTGGAGGAGCCATAGGAGGGAGTGGTGAGGGAACCTAGAACTTCTTCCTCCTTGTGATTGTAACAGGTGTCTGATGCCTCCAGCGCACTGGGGCTTGGTGCAGGTGGTGCCCCATCAGTGTGGACAGACACTACTTGCCTTTGTGCTTTAGTGTTAGAAGCTTTAATTATTCTTCAGTTCCATAGATTCACGATTTTATAGCCAGACAGTTTTATCCACCTGTTTTCAGAGGAGGAAACCGAGGCCAGATTACTTTGAGGTAGGCCTGAGCTGGACCCGGGTTTTCCTGTGCTCTTTTTGTGCTGTGTTGGAGGGTGTGTCCATTGCCAGATCTGTGTAACCCATCTGGGGGAGGGGATGAGTGACAGCAAACCATCTAAGATTTTTCAAGAGTACATTTAAGCAGAAGCACGTAGGAATATGAGTGCAAAAGTGTGGCTGAGCTGCCAGTGCTCTTGATTGGTTTTGGGAAGCCTAAGGGAGCAGCCTTCCTGGCTACGAACTGTCATCTGCCCAGTCAGGCTAAGGGTGGCGACTGGGGTGGTGAGGGGCAGCTCTGCTGAGCATGGTCTGCCTTATGGCCTGAATTGGCCTCAGGGGGTGTGGACTGCAGACGGTGTTCAAATGAACCAGAGACAATAGGATTCTACTGGCAGCCCCTGAATTGGCTCAACATTTGTGGAGGTGGTGTTTCCCTGAAGTATTGAGCTTTGTTTTATAATAATTAAAATCTTTATTTGGTCCAATTTAATATAGTTTAGAAGCAATTCTTTTTGAGGCAAACCTTTTTCGAAAATGTAAATTTTGTTTTTAGTTAAAGAAACTGAATTTTGTAATTCAGTTTCTTTAGTTAAGAAAACTCAGGACGCACAAAACTATTCAGGATGTTACTTTAGCATTCTCCTGTTACCTCATCAGTGATATTCACCACATTTTGCTAAATGTTTATTGGTTAGAGTGTTGAAATCAAATTCTGCTCGAATGTATATGAATACATTGGAGAGGCTTTGTGTTTTTCACTGTGAAATGCAATTGTGCCTTGAATAAGAAGGTACCTAGAAGCCAAATTAAAGTAATAATGACTTCTTATTGGCTTTGATTTTTCATTGTAGTATATGGGATTGCACAACAGGAAATGCTTACCATTCATTTCTGATATTTTTTAAGGCACAACTGGAAACATTATATCATATATACATAGCAGTAGGGATCTGGGCCCTTCAGGTATATTGAATCTGACCATTAGTTCATATATGTCATTGAATTTTAATAATACTCATGTTAATAATAGTCACCTATCCTTGCATTTTGAAAATGTTCTCAACTTAGTGAACTTGAATTGGATTTCTGGGCAAAAGGATGTGTTTCTTTTATGTTGCTTTCTGTCTGACGCCCTTGTCAGAATCTGTGAGACTTGTTTAGGTTTAGTGGGATCATGGCGTCAGAGAAGCAAAGCTTTCAAAGAAATAGTACTTCAGGGAATAGAAATGATTGATCAACTTTAAAAATGCATTTTTTAAATTGCAGTGTGCAACTTCAGTTGCCCAGAATCTTAGTTCCATTTCTCATTCTTGGTATTGAGCTGGTCAGATGACACCTGAAGTTAAATGGAGATCAAATGAATTCAGTAGGATGTTCCATTTAGAGCAATCTTCAAAATGATAAAGTGTTCTAGAATAAAGGAATATAGTAGGAACTATACTATGCTTAACTTTCTATCCCAGAGTTTCTTGCAAGAGTTTAGGAGTTTTGGACCCTATGCATTGGCAGAAAAGTTATTCCATCTTAAGGAGGCATGACTTTTACACCTGTGAGCTCACTTAAGGTGAATTTAAACATAAAATAATTTCCCTGTATTATGCTTCATGAAATTAACATTGCTTTCCCAGAACATTTTCAGATTCCCCTCACATCCTGAGCTCCCTGTGCATATACATCTGTTGCTCATCCACAAGGAACAATGATGGTCACACTGGAGAACAAGAAGCCAGTAATACATGGTCTCTAACTGATGATTCAGGCCTGGATTTGATCGAAAGTGTTTGAAGTTCCTCTTCCTTAGAATACAGTGTATGAAAATGTTCTCAATGCACAGAACAGGATGAATCCTTTTTTCTTTATATAGCCATTTACACTTTTCTTACTCTACTTTACATTCAGTTAGTGTCTGTTAAGATTTTCTTTGTTTAAGGAGAACAGACGTTGCCTTGGTATCTTTTTTTTCCCCCTCCACTTTTGGAGCTTATCAGGTAAAATCTCAAGCCACATGAATTAGTAACACCTCTGTTGGGAAAAACATTTGTGAGTTTTTATGTATTTGGTCTTTGTTGTTGTTATTCATCCTGTGTTGTTATTCATCATGTCCTCCCTCTCCCCACAATGTGCTATTTTACTTAAGAGTTAGTCTACTTTCTGAAGATCTTCAAGAGAGAGGCTATGAAATGCTGTATCACCTTTAATGATACAAAACTCCTACCATCTCGGTGTTTACATAGGACTTACATAGACTTCTTGGCTGTGTCTTTTTTGGATACTAAAGTACAGTTTGATCATTTTCTTATCTCTTTTTCTTAAGCAGTACTTTGTAGGTACTCCCCTTTGAAAGTCAGAAGCATAAACCATTGGAGAATCTTATTTGTAGACATGCAGAAAAAGAAATGTCTTTATGTAAAATCTGTGAGTACTTAAAAAGAAAGCCTTCAGTGTGTGCGAAGTGAATGTGAAATATATGTGAAATACATAGAATTACCAAATAGTTTGGCAAAGGCAAGACACAATACCAAGTAATTTAAAAATAGTCCAAGGACCTGTAAGAAGTGAACTGAAGAAGCAGGAACTAATTCTAGAATAAATGTTAAAATGCCATTCAAGAACAAAACCGCAGATATTAGACAGACCTCCTGTGCTTAAGTTATAGAAGAATAAAAATCTGAATGAATGGAAGGCCCTACCTGTATATGTTTTACAAATTCCTATGTCTAAAATTTAAGTCCCTTATTTAATAGAAGTATATTTTTTAATGCTTAACTGTCTTGGGAAACCTCATTTGTGACATCATCTAAGAGGATGGAAAGACCAGGGAGACAGTGCCATGTTGAACAGAACAGTGTGGTTTAGTGAATGTGTGAGGAAAGACACAGGCAGCTGATTATTAATATTTTTGTAATTCAGTTTATAACTTGAAGCCATGAAAAGGAACAAAACTAAATTGGTTTGATAGCCTGCCACCTCTAGCTTTTCCTGTAAGTCACTAGCAATAGGGGTGAGTTGGGCTTGCTCATGACCAGGAGGGTTGTGTGTGTGTGTGTGTGTATGTATGTGTATGCGTGTTGGTCTGCAGTCACAGCATACCTTTCTTTATTTGCATGCATCCTCACAGCTTGGAACCCAGCAGTATTCTGGGAGGGTGGAGGCGAACTGCCCCATGTATTGTATTATATATTTTTTGAGAAAGGGTCTTGCTCTGTCACCCAGGCTGGAGTGCAGTGGTGCGATCTCGGCTCACTGCAACTTTTGCCCTGGTTCACGTATTTCTCCTGCCTCAGCCTCCTGAATCGCTGGGATTACAGGCATGCACCACCACTCCCAGCTAATTTTTGTATTTTTAGTAGAGACAGGGTTTCACCATGTTAGCCAGGCTAGTCTTGAGCTCCTGGCCTCAGGTGATCCACCTGCTTTGGCCTCCCAAAGTGCTGAGATTACAGGCATGAGTCACCGTGCCTGACCCTATGTATTGTATTTTTTCAGAATATATTGAAATCTATTACCGGGAATGGTAGAATGGGTTTTAGTATGTATAATGGAAATATATAGAGTGGTTATTAAGTCTAGAAACACATATATTAATTGTATTGAAATGTTATATTAATACATCATTTATGATGTATGTCTGGTCCTAGACCTCATGGCCACCAGTTTGTTTAAGCATTCTGAATGTTTTTTAATAGCATTCACTGGCATTAATGGAGGAGGACTCTGTGTTTTCTCAATTAATCTCATTGATTTGTTTGGTATAAGTTAGGGTCAGAAATGAAACTGCCAAAACATGGGTCAGTACAAGGAAGGGACCCAGGGCTTAAAATGACCACAGTCTTGACAGTGGACTTGGCAGTTCTCCTAGTAAGCAGAAATGCTTGAGCCTAATTCTGAACTTCAAAATCATATTTTATACTTAATTTTAGGAGCTTTCATTTACATATTGAAAAATGCCTTGACTGTATTCACATAAATGGTGCTAAAATGTTGTACCCCTTATAAGAATCGTAGCAATCCACAGCAACGTTGGTTACTTCTGAATATTTTGATAAGGGAACAAAGTCCAAATGAATGTATTTAGTAAGCTTCTTTCTCATTTCCATTGTTTTTATAAAAATATGTTGGTATTGTTGCCTGCATTTTAGCAACTTCTAACTTTTTGTATTATGAATTTGGAGAGGATAACAACCCAATTTTAGAACTTCTGCCAGCGGTGATGGTGTTTTTCTTCCGTGTGTAAGCCATTGTGAATGGAGACCAGTGGCGCAGCACACTGTGTGAACCTGGCAGTGTTCATCTTGGCTTGTTTAGCAGCGTCTCCTCTGTTTACACCGTAAGATGTTCAGCATGTGTCAGAAATTTCGCCTGCTCTGAAAAACATGCCCCCGGGGCTCTGAGCAGTTTGGGACCTTGGTTCCCACCTGCAAATGCGGTCAGTTGCCTGGCTCCTGGGGCAGAGTTTCCTCTGTTACTTATTGAGTCTCTTGTCTTCACTGTCAGAAGCTGAACTGACTTGGGGGCTTTGCTGTTGATTCACTTTAGCAAACCCTGCTGCTGAGGACTGTAAAAATAAATAACTAAAAATAAACTTAGAAAATACAACTCAGAAGCCTGGCTGTGTCGCTGTGGTCAAATGCTTGCCTTTGAGGACTTTGGCAGATTGTGGTATTGCAGTGGGCTTTAACTTTCTGGCACCAGCAAGGCAGACCTATGATGTCCCCATGGCTGATTCTTGGCCCCTGCCCATTGTGAGCAGAGGAATCAGGAGTTTGAGGAGGCAGTATTGGGCAGTGCTGAGAATTAGATGAGAAGAAGCAGTTAGCACAGTGCTTAGCCCATACTAAGTGCCCCTAACCTTACCAACCAAATTAGGTGCATAGTTATCAGCTTGGGTCTGGATTCAGCAGCATTTCCACTGCCCACTAAAAGGGTGAGCTTGGGCACTTCCTGAACCTCCCTAAATCCTGTTTCTTCATCTTTTCCACACACAGTCTGTCCCGGTGGTGGTGTGGATTAAGTGAGGTGCTAGCACTTAATGGGGAAGATCTCCCAGACCTGCAAAGCAGGGCTGCAGCCCCAATGCTGACCCAGCCTTGCTGTGTGTTTGCTGCAAAGAGGTCTGCTGTGTGCAGGACATTTCTTTATGAACCATTTATACTGCTGGAAATGTACCCAGCAATGTGATAGATAGCAAGAACTTCAACAAACTGCTTATGAATCTGGCTGTCATTGAAGTTAAATCATCTGAAGATAGGGGAAGACTGGACTTTCAGAGGCATCTTGGGGATAGAGAATGAAATTTGAGTCAGCAGAGATCTGCTTTTCTCTTGTCAAAGAACTACTGAGTCTGGGAGTCTTGCAAAATGGATCTGGGCTTCTGAAGAACCACTGGGTAGGTACTGGGCATCCATTAGACGGCAGTGCTGCATTGGTCATGTGCAGCAGAAAGACCTCCCCGTGGTGAACAACAAACCACTTCGCTCCTCCACTGGCCCACTCACTTGGATTGATGCACTTTTTCAGTGTCGGAAATGTGCTTACTCCCTCTCCCTGTCTGAATTACGCGCTCTGCTTAGTTCTGTGGACAGTGTTTCTTGAATTTCCCTTTCCACCTCCTTTTCCCACTCGAAGCGGAGAGAAAAACAGGGATGCAGGTTGTGGGTCTTACGGAAGCCCTTTACAACCATTAAATAAAGAACACCAGCTGCATTATTGTTTATACAGTATGTTCCTATTTACCACTTTGGTTTTGCCTGCAACCTTCTGGGTATTCTCTCTGCAGTTTCTCTGAATTTTCTGTCTCACCTCCTCACTGCTGCCCTTGCCTTTTGTCTGGGCTTGGTTGCCTGTTGGATGTTCTTTGCCTCTGACGTTAATCTCTCTCTAGTTGAGTGTGTGCTTGAAATGTCTTACCAAGTTGTCCTCTTAAGTGGTACTGATTACCGGAACCCGGGGGAGGCTCAGCTCGCTCCCCGGTGGGTGGTGTACTTCCAGGCTCTTGGTCTCTGTCACCCAAGAATGGGAGAGGGGACCATGCTGGGCGTGGTGAGCGATTAAGTAAATATGGGACCCCAAAGAGTTTTGCAGAAAGTGATTTATTTAGGCAGAGAAAAAGAAAAAGGGGAGAGAAAAGATGAGCGAGAGAAGCTTCCACAATATTATAGAAGGGGATCCAGACATGGAGTCCGCCCGGATGTTGGGGAACAGGGACTTTAACCTGGGAGGAATTCCCGCCCCGTCAGTTTTTCTGGGCCTATGAAAAGAGTTCCTTTAAACTTCTGCTGGAGTAATCGATCGTTGATTCTTTCCGACATGTGAGTGCCAAAGTTTAAACCAAGACTTCTAATCCCCAGATGGAGACGGTGGGGCTGGAGGCATGGCGCTGGGAAGTTCTTGCCTTTGAAACTACGCCCCCTTGTGGACCCGGGAAGAGAATACATTCCATCAGTACCGTTGATGTACAGTCCCACTGGAGAGCACAAGTATGTTTCCTTAGGCCCTTCCAACACTGGCTTTATCAAACATTTTAATCTTTTCTGAGCTGATTGTTGGAAGTCTGATTTGAATTTTTTTTTTTTTTTTTTTTTACTTGAGAAAGGCTGGTCATGTTTTCATTTGTGTAAATCATTTTCACGTCCTTTCCTGGGAGCCGTCTGTTCATGTCCTTTGTAGCCACTTTTGAGTTTTCTGTCTGAATTTTACAGAAGAGAGATAGATGTAGGGTGGGAGCAGCACGAAGGGAAGGCAGACCAAGGGGTGTTAGGAATTCCATGTCGGGCCCTTTGGTTGCAAGTAACAAGAACTCATGCAGAGTTTCTTAGTTCATAAAGGGCTTGGCCTTCTTCAGTGACAAGAGAGCACTGAAGACCAAAAGGTCACGGGAGGGAGGGCTGTCGTGCTGGTGTCCTAGAGTCAGCATGTTCAGGGGAGGAAGATGGGAATGCCTGCATCCATTCACCAAAGAGTGCCAGCTCTGGGGCCAGGTATGGTTCCAAGCTTAGGGATGTAGGAGTAGCCGGCCCAGGCACAGCCCTCCCCATCCTAAACCGCACCCTATGCCCACCCCCTACAGTCCTCCCCATCCTAAACCACACCCCATGCCCACCCCCTACAGCCCTCCCCATCCACATCCCCTGTGCCCAACCTCCCCTTCCACACCTCCCCCTGTGCCCACCCCCCCCCATTTGGACCTCCCCCTGCCCACCCTCCCCAGCCCTCCCCTCTCTAGCCCTCCCTACCATTCACAGAGCCTTTGTGCATTTGTCACTGGTGAGCAGAGCTGGCATGACTCCAGGGATGGAATCACAAAACAGCTGTTTTTGTCTTTTGCTGTTTAACATGTATTCAACCAGAGGCCTTCTCCTACCCAGGGCGGCCCATCACCTTTTTGAGCGTTCTGGGGTGATAGACCTTTTATAGTCCTCTTATGTCGCCAAATGCTTTCCTAACTCAGAAACTGGAATATCGCATCTGTGTCATAGTAAAAGCTGTGACAGTTGCTCACTGCCTTGTCTAGCCCTCCAGAGTTAGAATAGGAGGAAGGAGCTAAGGTAGGGAGGGCGCAGAGATCTCAGCCCTCTATAGGAATTGTCCCAAGCCGGCACACTTCTTGGACCCAGCCAGGGCTTCGTTCTTATTCTCTCATGGAGAACTTTCAGGAATCTTTGAGGACCCTCTGTCCCTCCACCTCTTGTCCCTGGCTCAGGGCCTTCCCAGGTGCCTTGACCAAGGCAGCTCCTGGGATGTGCTAATGCTGTTGCCTCCGACCACCACTTCCTCCTTTGCAGCTCTTAGGAAGCCGGCGATAGCTCCAGCTTCTTTCTGCTGGGCCCTGTCCATCCTGCTAGGTGGCCCTGCGGGGTAGGCCTTAAGATGACCTTAAGGCAGGCTTGTTGATCTGTGTAGCCAGGGTCTGGGCCAAAGGAAAGACTTTTGCACCCCCTGCCCTGTCAAACGCAGGATATGCCAGTCAGCCCCAGTGCCCTTCTGTTAGATTTGTTGGGTGAGTCAGACACCAGCCCATGGAGTCCCCAGGACTCAGGACCCCATTTCAAGCTTTTGAATGTTATACCCCCCTAGTCCAGGAGGAGTGGGACCAGTGTGTAGCTCTGTGCAAAGAAACCATCTCTCCAAATTCTTTTTAAATATCTACTCTTGGTCTTTTTTGCCCTCCTCGTTTTGAGGGATGATAGAGTCAGGGAGTTCAAATTCCTGCAGGAGGAGGCCGGGAGCTGTCAGGAGTCCCTGTTTTGTGTGGCCACGTTCTCTTTGGTGTGAGTGTTGTCCTCTGGCTAGATTCTTATTTTCTACACATAGCCCAGGTGTAACCTGGTGCCCACCCATGGTAAGTGTCAGGCTGGTCCTGCAGTAGCCCAGTGCCTAGAGTGAGGAAGGACCTACTGGGCAAAGCAGGACATTCATCAGGCCAGGGTTTCTAGAACCATCCCAGGCTGCTGGGAATGGATGTGTGGGTTGTGTGCTGCAGAACTCCAGGAGATGTCATTTCCATCATAGCCCAGGGGAATACCTGAGCTTGGCGAAGGGAGATGGTTCTGGAGGGAGGTTTTGGTAGCATCCAAGCCCAAGGTGAGCAGGAGCCCCTGAGCCAAGCTGCTGGGACTGAAGAGGAAAAGGAAGGAGTGGGAGTGTTGCTAGGAGGCAACACTGATGGAACTTAAGAGACTTGACTAAGGGGAGTGGACATGGAGTGGGTTTCTGGGTGGGTGCCCCTGTGACTCCTCTAGATGGGAGATACCAGAGAAAGTGTGGGAGGGGTGAGGAAAGAGTGTGCAGGGGTGGGTTGAAGGCCACGGCCCCTCTGGGACCCTAAGGAGATGTTGGGAGGTGACTGGGAACACCCAGTGATTGGTCCGAAGCTTGGGAACAAGTTAGGGCTGGAAGAACAGACTTGGGCATCACCGCTGTATTTGGAGCTGGAAATAGGCCCAGATTAGGGAACCTGGGTGCATGAGGACTGGATTCCCAGCGAAGGTGGAAGGGGGCCTGCCACCCATTTGTATGCTTTTCTGAAGAGCATGGAATTAAATAGTATTGGGCAGGTTGGCATCGGGAGAAAGACAAGAACTGGGTGAGGTTAGGATGTGGCCCTGCTGGCATGATGGAGGAAAGGCTCTTTACCTCAGACCATATGTGGACTGCAAGCATCTGCCTGGATGGTGCCAGGGGCAGTGGAGATACAGGCCACTCTCCTCAGCCATGTCCTTTAGACCAAGAGAGCTTTTATTGTATATCAGATGACAGATGAAAGATCTGGTAAGAATTTGAAGTGTATGGTATATTTGGAAATAATGATTGCATTTGTTAATTCTATTTTGGTCTTTGGAATCAAGGGTCTCTGAACCTGAGAGAAGCACTTGTTTCGTTTCATAAAAGCTCTAGTCTCTAGTCATTTTTCCTTGTTGAAAGCGGACCACAGTCGTGCTTTGATCTGTTGGCCAAAGCACTGCCATGTGGCTTGGAAGCTTAAGCAGACAGGGCACCTCTGCCTTCTTGAACTGCCATCGGTCACTCTGCAAATCCTGATGTCACAATAGATTAGAACTGTGTAGAAAAGATCTTGTTCTAGAGGAGGCTGATCCAGAGGCATCTAGTCACTTGCCTGAGTCACAGCTAATAAGCAGCAGACAGAATGAGGACTCACAGTTCCTGATTTATTTTTCCCTTTTGTTCAAAGCCCAGTGTATTGAACTGGGTAATCAGCATGATATTTACCGTCTTCTATTGTCCAGGTAAAAAACCTGGAGCTTGTTGGGAGCAGAATTACAAATATAAGCAATGCCAACCTTCTCTGCACTTTAGCATTGCCTTTAATAGTGTCAAAACCCCCAAAAAACAACTTAGAAGGAGGCATGGTTTTCGCCACAATATTTGAGAAATTCACCATGATTTTCCCCTGAGCTAAGCCAGTGAGACTACAGAGGATAAAGAGGAAGGCGTGGAAGGCAGAGATACCAGAAGGCAGGACTGATGGCAGTGGGTGGGACTCCACTGGCGGTTGGGGGTCGTGGAGGAGGTTTCCAGGTGGGAAGTAAATGTGCCTCCTCTAGATGGAGATGTCAGGGGAAAGCATGGGTGGGAGGTATAGATTTGTCCCTCATGGTATTAACAGTACCTCCCCACAGGGACAAGTGAATGATGCTGAGGCCAGCGCAGTCTTTAAGGCAGCCAGGAACTGAACCCACCCTGACACGATAGCTAGGCCTGAGGCCATGGCATAGCCCATGCACTGTGGCGGGCAGCCAAGCTCTGAAGACTTCAAAAACGTGATTGGTGTTAGGGGCAGTAAGAGTGATGCACCCTGGAGATGATAGGACTGAGATCTGGAATTTTAACAAAAGAACAGGAAGGAAATAGGCAATCCCTAGTGAGTCTGTAGGATGCCTAGAATCTTACTGACTACAAGTATGTAATGAAACACGTTTTACAATGTCTTATAAGGAGGTAAAAAAATTAGAGCCATCTTTGAGATTAAAAAGTGATGCTTTAAGAAAAGAGGGATGCTGGCCAGGCGAGGTGGCTCACGCCTGTAATCCCAGCACTTTGGGAGGCCGAGGTGGGCGGATCACGAGGTTAGGAGATCGACACCATCCTGGTCAACATGGTGAAACCCTGTCTCTATTAAAAATACAAAAATTAGCTGGTTGTGGTGGCACCCACCGGTAGTCCTAGCTACTCAGGAGGTTGAGGCAGGAGAATAGCTTGAACCTGGGAGGCGGAGGTTGCAGTGAGTGGAGATTGCGCCACTGCACTCCAGCCTGGTGAAAGATTGAGATTCTGCCACACAAAAAAAAAAAAAAAAAAAAAAAAAGAGAATGTTGCTTTTTCCATACAGACTAAGAAAAAGCAGAAGAATCTCTTAGATGTGGGTAGGAGATTCTTCTCAGACTCACCGAACACTTGCCTCATTTTGGCATTCTCATTTGAGAAGGTGTGTAGAGAAAATGGAGAGGGTTCAGAGAATATTTTCAGTATCACTCAAGTTATGAGAAGTAAAAGTAATTTTAATACAGAATAAAATCTGAAGAAATAGGTTATATTTAAGTAAGACAGAGTTAGAGAAATTTCTCAGTGGTTAGCAGTTTTAGTAACCAAAGCAAAGGGCAAACTGTTAATTTCTCAGGTAAATTTGATAAAACGGGAAACTGTAATCAGGATTAGGAAACCAGGTAACTCTGCAGTGAGTAAACAGATGCATGGGTAGAATAAAAAATCAAGAAACTAAAAGCAATCTCAATCGTATGCCAAGTGTTTAAGCTTTACTTAAAGTAAAATAAGAGTATGAAACCTATTTGACAATATATGAATACAAATCCATAAACCCTGAAACAAAGCATATATAAATGCTCTTTCCAATGCAGAAAACTTCCTCTGTTAAACATACATAAACAGCACTTCCTTAAATGTGACATATATTTTATACTGACCTCTATAGTCAATTTGAATGAAAAACCACACAAATATTTGTATTTTATAGACGGGGTTTTGCTCTGTTGCTCAGGCTGGATTCCAACTCTTATGCTCAAGCGATTCCCCTTGCCTCAGCCTCCCCAGTAGCTGGGACTACAAATGTACACCACTGTGCCCAGCTAAACATTTTAACGTAATTGGTTTCCATAGTTTACACCCATAGTTTTGATGTGAAACTGACAAACCTGAGCTGACAGCCACAGCCTATGTAGAGGAATGACTCCAAGCACATTTCATTTTGTTAAAAAAAAAAAATCTGGATCACTGCTAATGTTCAGATCTGAAATGAAGACTGAGGTAATTTTATTCTTCTGTTGTAGGATCTCATACCATGTTCTAAATCTTAGACCATACACAGAATGTTAGACCGGGAAGGGGCCTTAGCAGTAATGGCTCAAGCCTCCTAGTGGACAGATGAGTGAGGTGAGGCCAAGAAGTGTGAGTGATATGGAAGCCAAGGCTCCCAGCTTGAACACACTCCTTAAATGAATGTTGGCATGGAATGGAATCACGTATGTGGCTCTGTCCACTTTCCTGAAGCCCTTCAACTAGCTCCTTGGTCCTACTAGCTTTAGCTAGTTCCCTGATCAATATGTCATTAAGCAACTAAAATATCTCATCGAATCCAAGGAGCAGCACATTTTCCACTTGCGAGGCTTGTGGATGTGGCAGCGCTGGGGTGAGGGGCCTGCTGCAAGGTGACATGGCCAGTGCTGTGGGGTGCTGGGTGATTGGTATTGATGCGTACCCTGTACCTTTGTTACGCAAGGGTGAACTTAGCTTTCAGTAGCTGGTTTACTCAAACAGTGGGTCCCCGGATGTTCATGGCCCCAACTTCAGGGAACCAGCATCTACCTGGTTGTGATGTTCCCCAACTCTAAAGGTGCCATTTCTTGTCCTGGCTCATTCCTAGGGAACATTGCCTCTAAATGTTATAGTAAGAATTTCCACGAGGTTGTACAGTGAGTGGTACAACCATTTTTAGCGAGTCTGTCCCTTTCTCTCCCCTTCTTTAACCTAAGGAAACCACTTAGAGTCTTGGAGAGAGGAAGGGTGCCTAGTTCTTGTGTGCTTTTGTTTACATAAACATATTGTAGATGCTAATGTCAAGTCTTGTTAGTAAAGTGCACTTCAAGTTACATAGCCTAACTTAAAAACAGGTACTATAAAAAACACTTGCTGAATCTATGTGTAGCTGACAGCCATCTATAAAAGTGCATATATCTTATGCAGTCTTTTAGAGACCCTGGTTGATTGATTGCAAAATGAAGCAGAGAAAAACATTATCACTAAAATGAAATATTTTAAAAGATACTGGCTATAATTCTCCTGGAACCAGTTAGACTTGACAAAGATTTCTCAAAAACGATTTAGGAGGCCCACCTTTGATGCTCTTCGTAGCAGAAAGTTGCAAGTTAATAGATTTAATGTCCCCTCTTGAGAAGAAAATAGTCTTAAGGTCTCACCATCTCATTTTTCCCTTTTAGATCAGATAGTATCCTATATATTTGGGACTTTTCTGACTTCTGAGTGGAGTTTGGGTTATTTTGATTGCACAATGTAATTTCTCTCATTTTGAACATTTGCATGATTGTAGACATTTTGCCTTAGGCAACAGGCCCTTTTACGTTTTTCTTCAGGTTTTTCTCTACATCCTGTTTTATGTGTGGTTTAGATCAGTTGATGAGTCACATGATGTTTTTTGCTGCTTCAGTGACAGAAATAGATTCAAAATAACCACACAGAGGAGTATCCCGAATGGTTACCCAACACGTTGCTCAAAAACATGCTTTCCTAGGGTTCGAGTGCTTTATACGAGAGCTGTCAGAGTGCTGTGCGTGAGGGCGCTGTCTACAGAATGCAGGCAGGAGCTGCTGGCTTTGAACTGGCTGAACGTGCAATGCAGACATCTCAACACTGCATTTTTCAAAGCCCTTCCTCACACTCCATTGCAATTTTGGTTCCAAAAAGACGGGGAGCAGAACTTAGAACATAAAGGACCCCTTTTCCTGGACCGTGCACTGGTTTGATGAAGATGTCATTGTAAGTTTAGAAGTTAGCTCACCTGCAGAGCTGGTACTAACCGGCACATGCTCTCCTGGGCACTGTTGTGCTAAGAGAGTCACTGAAGTAGAAAGATTTTAAATACAAGAAAATATTTCTCAAGGAAATGTAATTACAACACTATAAATACTTGCTATTTTGCAACATACACACACACTCTCTCCCACTTCAATTTGAAGGAAAAAAAATCCAGTCAGCTACTGAGTCTTGATATTGATGTGTTTCTAGAAGCCAAGGGTATAGAAAAGTTACCCTCCCCATGCCCCTTCCCTCCAGAAGATCCCCAAATGGGGAACATGAGAGCAAGAAGCTGTTAACATTTCACACTTCTTATTCTGAAGATAGAAGTGAATAAATTTTCTGACAGTTGTGATATGTAATGATTATCCCAAGTGGGAGAGAGACTCGGAGGGCTGGGAGTGAGCACTCCTGAGCTGGCCCTGCTGCGATGCACCTGGGCGTCTGGAGAACTAGGCCCAGCTCTGTCACTCTGGGAGCTGCCAGGCCTCCCCATCCTGGACCCCTAGCCCCTGCACCTCCCAAGTTTATATTGAGAAGACTCAGAGTGAAGTATAAAGTGCTTTTACTATTGTAAAGAAGCTTTACTTGGCCCTATCGGATACATCCTAAACCAATATTAAATGTTTCAATTTCTTAGGGAATCAGCTATCCAGGACATTTCGAAGCCAAACCACCAGCTCATGCTAAAAATCAAGGCAAAACAAAAATAAGGGAACAGTAACTTTGGCACAAGACAAACCCAATGCAGGCAGTCATGGGGCATGACTGTTTTTTACCCAGAAATGCAAACAAGTGGCCTTCCATGCCCCAATTAAAGAATCCCAAATAGGGGAGGGTTTCCTGCCAATGTGCGAATCCCTCAGTACTCCCTGAGCCACGTGGCTGGCGAGTCCAATCCTACCGTGACTTTCCGAGCGCAAGCCTCGTCTGGTTTTTTGTTTAGTTGATTGTCTCACTGACGCCCTTTGCCACTGAGATCCCTGTAAGTCAGTACAGAACAAATAGCTACTGCACATTGAGAATGACCTCCCTTGTGCCCCTCAAATAAACAGGCCACCAAAGGAGGAGCTCTAGCCTTCGCTTACTCAGAGAAAACTCTCACTCTATTTTCTATGCTTTGAGCTGCCCAAACCTATTTCTCAGCATCTAAATGAAAAACTACTTTATACTCCTGTATTTTTAGATTGTATTCGTCCACAAGCAATCACCCAATTTTGAGAAAGTGACACTGGTCTTTGGGGAATGTTTCTTTGGTCCCAAAAGTCAAAAGCTTGCCCCTAATGACTCTGAAAAGTGGGAAGGAGAATGGTCCCCTTCCCTGGTTTGATCTCCTCTCATGTCTAGCTGGATGATGGGACCCGGTTAGAACAAACAAATGCAGGAGAATATTCTAATTCTCAGTTTTGTTTCAGAAGTTGTTCGGCTATGACTTAAGCAGCCCAAGTGAAGAAAATGTATGAAGGATCACGTGCTTTAAGGTGAAAGGTCTGAATAAGTCCTGCAAAATCAACTCCACTGTGGTGGCCTGAGTGTGGCATTGCTTCTTGTGTTCTCAGAAACTCTAACCAAATATTACAGCCTACTGATCTTGATCACTGAAGGGGTCTCTGGAGTTATGTCCTTGTCACATAATGAAGAGGCCCTTGCTGATCCTTCCTTGATTCAGAGGGAAAGGATTTGCTTTCTTGTTTTTTTTTGTGTGTGTGTGTGTGACGGAGTTTTGCTCTTGCCACTCAGGCTGGAGTGCAGTGGCGCCATCTCAGCTCAGTGCAACCTCCGCCTCCTGGGTTCAAGCGATTCTCCTGCCTCAGTCTCCTGAGTAGCTGGGATTACAGGCACCCGCCAGCCAAGCCCAGCTAATTTTTATATTTTTAGTAGAGACGGGGTTTCACCATGTTGGCCAGGCTGGTCTTGAACTCCTGACCTCAAGTGATCCATTCTCTTCGGTCCCCCAAAGTTCTGGGATTACAGGCATGAACCACTGTGCCTAGCCTCCTTTCTCAATTTGTATATTTAAGCTCCAACCCCAGAAGCATGAAAGAGTCACACATGTTAAAAAATAACCACCGTTTAATTTTCTAGTAATGTCCTTTAAAAAACCTGATACATTTATATGTTTTTTCATCTTCTCAGATCTGCCTCTGAAACCATTGCAAAGCAGCTATGCATCTTAATTTTTCAGCACTATGTATATATTAATGGAGAAAAAGCCACTCTGAGGAAGCACGCCAAGGACATGTCCCCATGTGGGCACACCCCATCAGCACTGGGTACCCAGGAACGTGAATGCAACCCTGGGATGCTCACAGCTAACTTCATGCCCTTGCATTCTTTTTTCTATGAGGAACAGTTATCACAAAGCACTGAAAACGGTAGACACAAAAGGCCTTCTTTCTTTCTAATAATTTTTGCCCTTCCAGCTTACACTTCTGTTCCCATTTATTCCCCAGTTACCCATAATGAAAAATAGTTCTGTCATTTACTGAGCCTTACATTCAGATGCAAATGATGGGCTTTATAAAACTGCTGCAAATAAAGTACAGTGTTCATTCATACAATACGTTTCAACTGCAGGTATGTTGAGCACACAAGCAATCACCGTATTGTATTAGAGACATTTTATTGAAAATGCGAAAATAGGAAATGTATTATAGCCTAAAATAAATTACATAACATATACAGCATATATTTATATCTTTAAAATATTTTTTTGTTTAGGTTCTTTCAGTCTAGGAATTTTGACTAAATCAACAATTTAGTGAACTGTGTCTATAATTTTTTAAAGGAAAAAACCTGCTTCCAAAATTTAGAAAAATATACTGCACTACATGGATTTCAAATGCATTATTTCAGGGAGGATCACATAGTGACTCTGGTATCGTTATAAAATGTCTTGCTTTATTGTATGGTGTGGGAGGGAAGTACCGTAGTACATTCTGAATTACCTGTACCGCATAGTTATGACTAAGGATGGCAGAATCAGGTAATACATCTATTTCAAAAGTTACCCTACAGCAACCTGGCATTAGAATGCTGGATTAGAGTTAAAGCTTCAGTTCATGGTAAAAACTAAAATGCAAAGTTAGAACGCTCCATGTGACTCGCTCTAGTGCAACCTTCAGGAAAGGCGAGGGGAAAGCAAGCCTTCAGGAAAAGTCATGCGGCAGGGGCTGGAATCTGGAGATGCGCTTTTGTGACAACTTAAAGTTAGCTCATGTATATACACAGTGGGGGTGAGAACTGACAGCTCGCTCAGATCTAGGAAAATGCAAAGGGAAATGCTATCGTTCAGCCGAGCCAGTTTCCTGCCCCCGTGCCATTTCAAACCTTTCTACGGGAGATCATACCCATCCGTCAGCCGGGTGTGGTCACAGGTCTCCATTCCTCAGTGTGAATGTTGACTCCGGGCTGCAGCCTGCTGCCCTCCTCCTGCACGTGTGGAGTAGATGGTTTCGAACTCTGAGGCGGAAGGGAAATTTAAGAGGCCAATGGGGCTCCATCTCTTTGTACAGCCATGTGACTGCGAAGCAAATCAAAGGAAGCCAAGTTTTAACCTGTTGATTCTTAAGAGCGACAAAAGGGGACAGGAGAGAGTCTGTGGCCTGCTGTGTGGGGTGACCGAGAGGCGCTGGCACAGCCGCAGTCCTTTGGTTCCAAGAGGAGATTGTCCAGGGGAGGAGGACACAACGGCGACCATGAGGCAGCTGTGTCTTTTGGGTTTTCATGAAGTAGGGGCATGAAGTCAGTTGTTTTGTTTGATTTTACATAGCAACAGTAAAGCCCATTCACTAGGTCCCCCCGTCAGTGTGAGCATACCCAGTATGCTAAAGAATTGACACGAAACCTTTAAATCAAGGCCTCTTTCATTACCCAAAAAAAAAAAAAAAAAAAAGGAACAAAACACGATGGGAGAGGGAAGAGATGATGCTGAAGTGACATCCTGACTGTCCCTGCAGTGCCCATGGTGTCCCGTGCCTTATTCATTCTCCTCTCTCATCTCCACGATGTCTGTCACCTCCTCTGTCGGAGGCATGTCTGTCATGGCGGAGTCCTCCCCCTCTGCGGCCGACTCGTTCTCCATCTTCTTTTTCTAGACCAAAGAAGACTCATCAGTGTGGGGCTGTGGACGGGGACACTGCACAGCAGGGAGACACCATCGGGGTCTCAGGGGACCCCTTGCTGCCAGCTTAAACCTTCTTATGCTTGGGGTGGTCTCATCTCTTTTGTATCTTAGTTCAGCGTGTTCCTTGCAGTTTGGTTGTCTGTGTGCCTGCTGTGTGCCTGGCACTGAGCTAGGCAGGCACTTCGGAGGACACCATGTCCCACCACCCTGCATCAGACAACCCACCCCCTGCCGCCCTTTCCAGTAGGGGGCTGCGCTCTCCCCGACTCCTCACAGTCACCTGCAGACTGCTTTCCCTTCCTCCTCCCTAAAGTCTCAAGCTTGGAATCTCACATTATCAGAATATTCTATCTTGTACAGCATCCTCAGTCACCTCTGGGACAGCTCCAGACTTGCTGTCATTCTCTCCCACTTACTGTCCTAATTCCTGGTCATGTCCCTGCCATGTTGCCTGTCCTTACAATAGATGGCCTCTCAGGGATCAGGCTCTCAGTCCCAGCCCACCTCAGCCACTCCTGGGTCACCACAGACCTTGCCATTATGGACATGTTTGGCACCACCAACAGGTCAAGGCAAGGACACTGTCCTCTGTCTGCCAACCCCACTAGGCCCCCATCCACGGATCCTACCATCCCCTCACTGTGGCCACCTTTTCAATGTCCTCTCCCTCCCTTATCAGCTTACATGACATGGTCCGTAATGACCATCATTTCCCTACCTTGCTTTTCTTTCATTGTATTTGCCAGGCAAAGCCCCAGCTGTGCTGCGGTTCAGATCTTTACCATCTCAGCCCATACCACTCAGCTGCCATGGCTGGGGGAGCCCAACGGCAGGGGCCAGCCAGCGTTCTAAGATGTACGTCACGTACCATAAGCAGGCCCTCTGAGAGGCCTGGCCGTCACCCTGCTGCCCTGGCACGTTCACTCGGCCACTCTCCTGACCAACTGTTTCCCCACTCATGTGTCCTCATTCTCCCACCCTCTAACACCTCCCTTTTCTCAGATGATGATCTGGCTTCCTACTTCGCTGAGATAAATAAGCAACCAGAAAGGCACTGGCACAAGCTCTCCAACTGCATCTCTGCTCCGGCATGACCAGAGATGCCGCCTGAGCTCCTATCTTGGGCTGCCTGGTCCTTGTGTGCATAGCCACATTCATCCCACTGTCCCGTCTCCCATCGGCAGCACTGCCCTTCTGCAGGTCATTCCCCGAAGCAAGCCACAGGCCGAACTTCACCCCATCTTCACTGGCTTTCTGAAATCCATGTCCACACCTCTCTCTCCTTTGGAGCAAAACTCTTGAAAGGGACTGTCTCTACTTGCTGCCTTCAGCTTTTTCCCTTTTTTTCTTACCCCACTCCCATTAGGCTTCTAGCTGCCCTAAGCCACCAGACTAGGCAAGGTCACCAAGGATCCCCCACTGATGAGCGCCACCATCCAACCCTGGTCAGTGGCTGCACAGGCCCTCTTGCACCCGGGAGGACGCTCCTGGCTCCTAGCACGACTGTCTCACCTGCTTCCGATAGACATAGCACGCGGCGATGGCCACCATGGTGGATTCTCCCACAAAGCCCGCCAGGAGGGAGCCCACGCCCAGGGTGGCACCATGCACCCTGCAGATGAGAACACAAAGGCGATTTTTCTGTTCAGGCCAAGTCAAGGCACAACTGTCAATGCCAAAACCCAGGAAAGTAAGTGTAGCATAGAGACGGCCGAGACCAGCAGCATTCTCCACCTGCTGGCTTCATAAGGGCCGCAGCTAACAGCCTCATGTGTGAGAGGAACTAGGAACTCGGCCTGGGCTGCCTTCCTGCAATTGCACATGGATCCCACAGCACTTCCCACCCTCCCCAGGACACCGGGAGCTTCCCAGGAGCAGGGACCATGTCCTTCCTCTCTTCTGGTTTTCACACCCAGCAGACGCTAGCACCATGCAGGGCAGGTCATGCCCCAACAGGAGCTCAGTGGCTATGACTCGTGTCTGGGCCTGACCCCAAAAGCACTTTCTAGAAGGGATCCCAAGAGCCCCCACCTGGTGCCTGGGCAGACATCATTCTGAATTTCCGGTCTAGACATGCCTGGGGGTTTCACATGGAAAAGGAGATCTTAGACCTCTGGACACGGTATTTAAGCGGCAGAAGGACCCACAGCCCCAAACTCCCTGACCACATACCCCAGGTAGGGCAGGACCACGAGGCTGGCGATGAGGACGATGATCCGCAGCACAGAGCTGGGGGCCAGGACAAAGGTTTTCTTCAGCGTCATCAGCCACCCGGTAAGATGCGCCCTAACTGTGACTGTAGGGGAGCAGAGGACTCATTAGCCGTGCCCGCGTCCCCTCTCCATCCTGCTGCCTCTGGCCCAGGGCAGCACATCGGAGAGCCAGGGGCTGCCTGGGACCCTGGCTTTGCTGCTGAGGCCCTGGCCACCTCATCTTCCTGCCAGGGTTCCCAATCCCTGCTCCTGAACCTGGGCCCAGCCCCTGGGCCACCTCCTCACAGCCCTTTGGGTCTAGACTGCTGGGGGCAGGCAGGCTCCTTGCTCCAGTGGGACGCATCTTCCAGGCAGCCTGGCTGCTCCTGTCTAGTCCTGTCCCCATGCCCGCCAGCCTCACCCTCTGATCATCCACCTCTAGAAGAGAACACTCAGACAAAAGTGGCAACGTGACGGCGCTCTAGTGTGATGCCAGGTAAGCAGAAAAGCTGGCACCAGAAGCCATCTTCCCTGCCTGTGGTCAAAGGCATAGGGACAGAGTGGTGGGTAGGAGGAGGAAACTGCATGTCCCCACTTCCCTCTGTGCCTTCCCTGGGCTGGTCCTGACCACTTCCACCCTTCCCTTGGTCCCTCTCCTAACAGTGCGGCCCCTCCTATGGTATGCTGGCACCTCACAACGGGCTGCATGGTTTCCCCACGCCCCGCCTCCTCACTGGGTCTTTGAGCTGCAGGAGGGCCGTGGGTGGCCAGCGGGGAGCTGTGAAGGGCACAGGGCTGGCCCTTGTCAGTAAGAAGGCCCTGAGCATCTAGATTTCATCTGAAACTGGAAAGGCTTGAGAAAGCACAGGGCAGGGCCTGACCTCCCTGTGGACAGCACCAAGCAAAGGCTCTTGGAGGAGAAAGTACTCTTTCCTGGGATAAAAACTCCTTTCCAGGATATGCTGCTTTGGAAGGAAGCCTCTGCCGTCTTCTTGGCCTAACAGTGTGTCCTGCCTTCCCCTTCGTGGAAGCTTTGTATTAATTTTAACGAGGCTCATTTTCTTCTCTTAGGCAGACAGACAGACCCACTGAGGTTTCTGACGAAAGGACAGAGTCAGGGTCCCAGGTATCTGCTAACCGGGCTGGCCCAAATCCAACAGATTGCAAAGAGTGGCAGGGGCTGGCAGCTGTCTGGCAGCCCTTCATCTTACAGGCAAGGAAGTGGAGTCCAATGGAGATTAAAGGCAAACTGCATACCCAGCTACAACCTGCTCCCAGCTGGGGCACTCCAGACCCCTCCTCTGGTCACAGCCATAGGAAGTTAACTGCATGTATCTGTGAGTGCAGCTTCTCTAGATGGTGGCACCTTCCAGAGCTTGGTTCACCCTGTGTCTACCCAACAAAGTCCAGATGCTATCCTGGTGCTGTGATCTACCAGCCATTTCTCCATTTCTGTCACAGTCCAGAAAGTGATGCTGCGAGGCCTGAGAGCAGGGGCCACCCCGTCAGCCCTGGCCTACCTGGGCTCCATGGCTCCTTTCTGTTTCTTTTCTTTTTTTTTTTTGAGACAGAGTCTTGCTCGGTCCCCTAGAGTGGAGGGCAGTGGCATGATCTTGGCCCACTGCAACCTCTGCCTCCTGGGTTCAAGCAATTCCCTGCCTCAGACTCCCAGGTAGCGGGGATTACAGGTATGCGCCTCCACACATGGTTAAGTTTTTGTATTTCATAGAGATGGGGTTTCACCATATTGGTCAGGCTGGTCTTGAACTCCTGACCTCAGGTGATCCAACCGCCTCGGCCTCCCAAAGTGCTAGGAGTACAGGCGTGAGCCACTGCACCCAGCCCATGGCTCCTTCCTTAAACTCATTGTGGCTTTGTAGATTCTGGCTTCCCAGTTTAATGATTTAGGTGGATCTTTTTGGGAAAATGATTTTTGACTAGGTGACACACTTGGTACAGAATTTAAAAGGTACAAAAGGGAATAGAGTAGAAAGGCCTTCTTCCCAGTGGTGACTTCCCAGGCCCTTGGCCTGCTTCCCACAGGCAACCACTGTTAGCAGCTTGGTGAGTTACTTATAGAAAAAGAATGTAGCTATGCAAGCACTTAGCACCTCCATATGATGATACAGACATACATGTGCTACATATTTGTTATGGAAATAGTTGCATACTAATCAATCATTCTGCAACCTGCTTTTCTCCTTTAACCTAGAATGACCTCATTCTTGTAGAGTATACCTCATACCACTATATCAGCTTGGTGTATTAACTTTCCATCTGGCTTTTGTCTCAGCCATGGGCGGTTCCTTTCTGACCATCCACCATCTGACCTCAAGTTGTCCTGGAGTCTTCCTTTCTCCAGCAGTCCTTCTCTTTGTATAGCTCCAGGCCTTAGCAATAAGCTCACTCTATTTTTCTGTTTTTGATTTCACCGCTTAAATTAACGTATTGTAAAACTGGCTTTTTGGTGCATGGTTGTGAGAATTTTAATACATGAACACACTTGTGTACTACCACCACCACAGTCAAGACAATTTTATCATCCCCAGAACTCCATGTGCTATCCTTCTGGGTCTACTTTCTTTACTGTTTTTGCAGTCACTGCACTTTTAAAAACAAGTTATACAGCCAGGCTCAGGCCTGTAATCCTAGCACTTTGGGAGGCCACGGTGGGCGGATCACTTGAGGCTAGGAGATCAAACCAGCCTGGACAACATAATGAAACCTTGTCTCTACTAAAAATACAAAAATTAGCTGGGCGTGGCCATGGGTGCCTGTGGAGGTTGAACAGGAGAATCGCTTGAACCTGGGAGGCAGAGGTCGCAGTGAGCTGAGATTGTGCCACTGCATTCCAGTCTGGGTGACGGAGTGAGACTCTGTCTCAAAATAAATAAATAAAATAAAATAAAATAAAATAAAAACAAGTTATACCTGTTTGATCCACTTCTTGAACTTTTAACCTACTGGCTAATGTCTTTGCATCTTTCTAAGCCACAGTGAAATTTTATATTTGTGTTGGTGACATGATTGCAAATACTTCCACAGAAAGATTTAATGAGGCATGAGGACAAACAGGAATGTTTCTTTCGTTCTGTTTTCCTTTACCTGGAACTGGGAAGAAGGAGAAGATCCGCAAAGGAACAACACAGAGTTCTGCAAAGGCGAAGTCCACTCCGATGATGTCTATCAAGATCTTCTCGGACACGTTGGGTGTCCAAAACATCACGAAACAGAGCTGGGGGAGAAAAACATTGAACGGAGTTGTGAGGAAAAGGTGTAAGCGAGTGAAATGAGCTGGTCACATATGGCACAATCCTGGGAGAGTGGTGAGAGGGACAAATAGCCTGACTGGGTGGCGGGCATGCTGGTCCCAGAGCTGCCACCTCCCTGCTTGGCCCTCTCCTGACCACAGAGGCCCTGGTCCGCGTGCTATGGCTCCCACCAGGAGACCCCCACAGCAGAGCAGATGTGGCTCCTCCAAGAGTGGGTCATTTCTGAATGGGTGAGCAGGCTCGTTCAGAGCCAATGTGCTTTGGGGCAAGGCTTAAGGAGAGTGCCACACAGCTCAGTGCCGGGTGGACAAGTTTATTTATATAATTTTTACAGCTTTAATAAATAATAAAAAATGACCTGAAAGTACTTGGATGTGTACAGAACCACATGGCATCAGCACACATAATGAAAAGGGAAATATTAATATTTAGAGTAAGGATCAGCCTATGAACCTTTCAAGGTCTAGTTAAGAGAAGAGAAGAGACAGCAACAGAATGTTGGACTCCGGAAAGCAGATGGGCAGGTGGTAAACTGATGTAACCAATGCAGGAAAAGGGAATCCTGAACTTGAGGGGGAAAGGGGAGCTCTCTCCCCACCTCCCTTCCCCAGAGATCAGAAAGTGTGGCGCAGGTCCTTCTGGAGACGGGGTGAAGGCAGGGTCCAAAGCGGGATGGCTGGAAGTTGACTTAGTAAGCAATCCATCCACAGCTCCCCCTGCACAGCTGGTGATGACATCTCCCCGAATTTGACAGGATGCAGGAGTTGAGTCTCTGGATGAGGTAAAACAGCAGGGTACCTGGCATGGCTGAGGGCAGAGTTACTACAAGTTGAGTAACCCTTATCTGAAATGCTTGGGACCAAAGTGTTTTGGACTCTGAATTTTTCAGATTTTAAAATATTTGTATTATACTTACAGGTTAAGCATCCCGAATCCCGAAATATGAAGTCCAGAATGCTCCCATAAACATTTACTTTGAGAGTCATGTCAGCGCTCAAAAGTTTCAGATTTTGGAGCATTTTGGATTTCCAATTTTTGGATTGGGCATACTCCATCTGTACATGGAAAACAGGGGGATTAAGAGAAGGATGACACTTGCATGCTCTGGCTTCCTCCCTCTTCTATGCTCCCAGAACGTGGGAAACTAGTTGAGTTCTTCCCAGGCAGGAGACCAGAAATGGTCTCTGAGAAGTCTGAGCAGCCCAGGAAAAAAGATGTAAAGTTCCTGAAAATTGGTGTCTCCCAGTGAAGCAGCTCCACTTGACCAGCCATCAGTGAGGCCCTTGCAGGTGATAAATCTCATTCTGGTGCTCACAGCTTCCAATCAACTAATAGTCTCTGGATAAGGTAAAACGGAGTCAGCTTGGGAGTACCTGGCATGGTTGAAGGCAGAGTTACTGCAACTAGTAACAAGTGCCCCACTTATCAAAATGAGCAGCTAACCAGGGAAAATCAGACGTTGACAAAGTCCTCCAACATGAGGAGTTCAAAACAAAAGAAAAAGCTACAATTTAAGAGGAAACAAAGACAATACCGCAGCGGGGCGGGGGGGCGGTGGGGTGGCAAAAAGGAAAACTTTTCTCCACTGATATTCCCAGAGAAATGGGAGAAGAACTACATCCATGACACAAGAACAGAAGGAGAATGTTACAAAGACGACATACACTCTGGGAGCAGTGGCTCACGCCTGTAATCCCAGCACTTTGGGAGGCTGAGGCGGGTGGATCACCTGATGTCAGGAGTTTGAGACCAGCCTGGCCAACATGGTGAAACACTGTCTCTACAAAAAATACAAAATTAGCTGGGCATGGTGGTGCCTTCTGTAATCCCAGCTACTTGGCAGGCTAAGGCAGGAGAATCGCTTGAACCGGGCTGGGGCTGGGGGTGGTGGAGGTTGTGGTGAGCCAAGGTCACTCCATTCCACTCTAGTCTGGAACACAAGAGTGAAATTCTGTCTCAAAAAAAAAAAAAAAAAGAAGAAGGCATTGACAGAACAAAAATGTTCTAAGAATTAAAAAGATGAAAGCAGAAAGGAAAATCCACAAGTTAACAGTAAGATAAGTTTAGGGAAGCCTGCCATGGAGACAGAGCAGAATCACGAAGGCGTGCAAATACTGCACAGGAGGACAGTTAAAGAAACAAAGTCCAGCATCCAAACAACAGGAATTCCAGAAAAGGGGACAGCATAAATCTCAGACTGAAAGATACCAGTTTCAGGACTGGAAGGGCCCATCTGGGGGAGGTGGTGCAGTGTGCAAGAAAAGCCCCATCACGGCATGTCACTGAACACCACTGGGGACTGAGAGACGGTCCCATGAGCGTCCAGCCTCAGCCTTCTCAATAGCACTGAAAGCTAGAAGACAAGGAGCAAGAAGTTTCAAATGAAGATATTTCTACTCTAGATCTCAAAACCAAACTATCACTCCAGTGTGTTTAAAAGAAAAATATTTTTGGCTGGGCACGGTGGCTCAAGCCTGTAATCCCAGCACTTTGGGAGGCTGAGGCAGGCGGATCACCGGAGGTCAGGAGTTCGAGACCAGTGTGGCCAACATGGTGAAACCCCATCTCTACTAAAATACAAAAATTAGCAGGGCATAGTGGCAGGTGCCTGTAATCCCAGCTACTTGGGAAGCCAAGGCAGGAGAATCGCTTGAACCCAGGAGGTGAGGTTGCAGTGAGCTGAGATCATGCCACTGCACTCCAGCCTGGACAACAGAGCGAGACTCCATTTCCAAAAAAAAAAAAGAAAGAAAGAAAGAAAAAAGAAAAATACTTTCAATATATTCAAGGCCTTAAAAGTTTTACCTCCCATATGTACTTTTTCAAGAGGCTATTGGTGGGGTTTGTTCTGCCAATGCAAGTGAGTCGTGGAGCAGAAAACGGAAAGGCACGGTGAAGCACAAGACAAAAGCCAGGGGAATCTCTGGCGGGGGGAGTTGAAGGCTGCGATAGGCCCACAGGTCAGCTGATCTTCCCCGGCGCAGGGAGAAAAAGGCTCCGAGAGATGCTGACTACCTAATGTGCTTGAATACTTGAGATTTATACCACGAAAGGAAAGTGTGGGAATAACTTAGTGTTAAATACACAGAAGGCTAAGAAAAATGATAATCGAGACAATTATTAAGCCCAGGAAAAAACCACAGCTGTTTGAGAAAGGAAGGGAATCAGGGCTCAGCCCTCAGAGTTTATTGCAGTCATAATCCATCAAGAGTTGGGGGTGCCTCTGGGCGCAGGAGGGGGATGGGGGGAAGTGAGCAGCGCTGGAAGAGGTGGACTGGGGACATGGCTACTGTGAGTAACAATCCTCACAGAACTTACTTGCAAAACTTAGTGCTGATTTTAAAAATCTGAATTTAAAAGTGCAACAACATAACTTTGGAAGATCCTGTTAAAAACTTGCCGGTTTCACCAAACATTTATCTCCTTTTCTTAAAATGCAAGTGATTCTTCTCTAAAATAAAACTGAATACATTCTAAAATGAATTACAACAGTGTAAGAACAGAACATTGAAATTTTAGAATGTGACATTCTTTTAGGCTCTGAGTACATTAAGGTTCATGGATTTAGGCAAGCTCTATTTACTATGTCATGTTGACATATTCAAGAAATACACTGGAGATCTATTATAAATATATTTCACTTTTTAAGTGCAATAGAGCCATTCCCCATGCATTTTCAGCATCTGGGAAAGTATATTCCACTGTTTTTCAAAAATAGCAGAGGTACTATCATTTAATCTACTGCCTGATGAGAGTACTCACACCCCATCTTTGACACGAAGGAAAAAATACTTCCTTCGGTCTAGCAACTTGATGTTCAGGGACTTTATTATCTGAATGCCCTGGACAAGTGGCCCTGTTACCTTTTTTTCCACTGCGAAGCGACTAGTCTGCAACGGTGAGACATTGCACATGGTCATAGCCCTGATGGTGGCAATTTCATGTTACAGTTCGAAACAACACTGAGCATGGAGTTGGAACACTATTTCCCTGTCCATATCCCGCCCCCACAAACACATGGGTCATATCCCTGCTTCCAGCTTTGCTTTATATTGGGCCCCAATATGTCCCATAGCAGTAAAACTGTAAAGAACTGAACTGAGGGATGACTGCCTTACAGTCTGGGCTGGCTCTGTGCCTTAGAACCTACAGAAAGTAAGCCATTCTGTGTTTATCTAGGGGTTAGAGGGGCCACATACTGCTAAAAAACTTAAGCTTCCAGGAGAACCATTAGCATGCTTTATTTATTTTGCAGCCAGCAATGATCTGAATGTGAGATAATGCCTCACACAAATGTTGCAATCTCTCTAGGCTTTGCAAAACCCTTGTAAAGTGGCTCTTCAGTTACAAGGAACCAAGGAAAAAGGAGGGTGTAATTGCACGTCAGAGAGAAAGATGGCGCAAACGGGCCTCTGTGGCAGACAAGCGGGGTAATCCCTGGGGTCCCCAACATGGGTCATGTTGGCCCGAAGGTGTTTTTCTGTCTTGTGGAAGATAGTTAACCTCTGGAGCAGGAAGTCCAGTTTGAGGACACAATAGTGAGTGTGCCCACATCACTTGACACATTGACATCAGTATCAGCCAAGCTGTGTCGGCGACCACAGTTCTGGTACCTTGAACACAACCACGGTGTTAAGTAAGATTTGGTGGATTTCTTTCTTTCTTTTTTTGAGATGGAGTCTTGCTCTGTTGCCCTGGCTGGAGTGCAGTGGCACGATCTTGGCTCACTGCAACCTCCGCCTCCCGGGTTCAAGCGATTCTCCTGCCTCAGCCTCCTGAGTAGCTGGGACTACAGTCACCTGCCAGCATGCCTGGCTAATTTTTGTATTTTTAGTAGAGACGGGGTTTCACCATACTGGCCAGGCTGGTCTCCAACTCCTGACCTTGCACAGATCCACCCTCCTTGGCCTCCCAAAGTGCTGGGATTATAGGCGTGAGCCACCGCGCCCAGCCCTGGTGGATTTCTAATAGGAGCTTCCTTGGATGGTGGCTCAGTATTCCATTTCTAAAATTCCACAGTATGATCCAGCTTGGCACCACTCAGTCACTCTGTTCTTTATCTGGGTCTCTGTGCTGAGCACACCCTAAATGCCCCTTGTCAAAGCCATGTGCCAACAGAGGTGCTTCTTCGGTTTTCAACCACATACACCTACAGCCCAGACTGGGTCTTTGTGGGCTATCAGAACTGGGAGCTGTTAGTCTGATCTGGGGCTTGAACGATCACAGGTAACTAAAGAGGAGGAACGCCATATTTATCAAAGCCTCTTTTCTCTCCCTCCCTGAAGTCTCTGAAGCTCTTTCCATGCTTCCAGTATGAAAATGCCACTTCATTTTTCAGCAAGTTTTTCAACGAGTGGGTATTTCTTGCACATATAACTTAGGTATACATGTAACTTAGAAAGGAATACATTTAACTTAGAAGTGGGTGTGGTGTTTATTAAAAGCTACAGTACCTATCTGCAGGCGAGCTCTCCCTAAGCAAAGTACTGAGTCCTATCATAATAATCAGACTACATTTAACCAGTCCATTTCAAAAAACAGGAAGCTTTAGAAGTTCCCTTGACAAAGAGTATTTCAGGAACAGTGTCATTTTAGTGAGTTCATCCAGAGTAGTCTCAGCTCAGAACATGCCTCCCAGTTGACCATGACGTGCTGTGTTCTTCAAATATTTGCAGAGCCTAATGACATTGACTTTTCCAAACCAGAACACAACCCTAATAAACTCCTAACAATGAACAAGAGTTGTTCCTCTGAGCGACTGCAGGGGTGGATTTCTTGCTGTCGAGTTTGCTGTCAATATTCTCTCATTAGGACACAGCCTTCAAAACAGAATAATCCACACAGTGCTCAGATCTTGGTTTTTCTATTTATTCTTCAGTAAAAGGAACCGGGGCTTCTTGGAGAAATGACTCATTCTAGGACTAGGACTAAGGCAGAGAATATGCAAGATGATTTGCTTGGAGCATCTATGTTACGAGAAGGAAGGACATACCCCAAAATAAAAGAATGGGAACATGGCAAGGGACACAGAAACCAGGCAGGAGCTTTCAAATGGCCAAAGCAAGAACAATCTGGGCAACAAAATAAGTATAGCAGTATTAAATTATATTCCTAAATAGAAAATAAATATCCAGGAGTCCATAGGCATAGAAATAAAAAAATGGCAGAGAAGGGACAAATGTCTTGCCCAGAACTCTAAGTAATTCATTAGCTAATCCCCTCTAAGGCGGGCAGAGCATACCTTCCTGCTCCTTCCGAGGAACTTCCTTCTCAAGAGCACGAAAGGAAATGCATCCTGACAGCAGAGGAACACAGCTGACATGACCCCAGCCACGTAATCCAGGGCAACATCCACAGTGGTAAGTCAGGTTGACAGCACATGCCCTCGATGTGATGAGAGTGGCACTTGGTCTCCGTGGTATTCCTCCCCAGAATCCCTAAGTCCAGTCTTAACCATGAGACAAAGCCCAGATAAACACACATTGAGGACTTTCTACCAAATACCTGACCAGAACTTCTCAAAACTGTTGAGACCTTAAAAACAAGTAAAGTCTAAGAAACTCCCAGAGACCAGAGGAGGATACGGAGGCACAGTGACTAGACACGCTGTGGTGTCTTGGAGGGGATCCTGGAACAAAAAGAGCTCATGAGAAAAATCCAGTGCAATCCTAACGAACCATGGAGTTTAGTTCACAGTCACGCAGGTTCACAGGGCTGGGTCCTTGGTTGTAATGTGTGTACTGTAGTAAAGCAATGTGAGTGAGGGTGAGGAGTCTATGGGAACTCTGCACTATCTCCACAATGTTTCTGTAAATTGAAAGTTATTCTTACAAAAAAAAAAAAAGGTTAATTAAAAAAAGAAGGGCTGGGCATGGTGGCTGACTCCTGTAATCCCAGCACTTTGGGAGGTCAAGGTGGGAGGATTGCTTGAGGCTGGGAGTTCAAGACCAGCCTAGGCAACATGAAACACCCATCTCTACAAAAAAACAAAAAAAAAAAAAAAAAAATTTAGCCCCGTGTGGTGGTGTGTGCCTTTAACCCCAGCTACTTGGGCAGCAGAGGCAGGAGGATTGCTTGAACCCAGGAGGTCCAGGCTGCAGTAAGCCAAGATTGCGCCGCTGTACTCCAGCCTGAGTGGCACAGCAAGATCCTGTCTCTAAAAATTAAAGGAGAAAAAAAGAAGAAGGAAGAAGAAGAAGATGATGACGACAACGACTCATAATCCACTTCTCTGTTATTTGACAGACTGTGATTCTTTTTCTGAGGACCAACCATTAACCATGCAGTGTCTGCTCTGAACACTGAAATCCTTATGTGCAGCCCAAGACACATTCATGTCTAGTAGAGTGTAGTCCCCTCTCAGTCTCTTATTCTGCATGATCAAGGGGTGGACTTCCTCATTTCTTGAATCATATTAACGTCTTTAGAAATTAACCACCACTGGGTTGCAGCTTTTTTATTCACAACCTTTAAAATACAGTTTCCAGTCAGTATGTGAGCCACAGTCACAGTTTCCAGGGATGATCTGGTTGAGTCTAACGCTATGATGACTCAGATCAATGAGTAATTTAACATTTTTGAGCGGGCCTTAACTGTATGTCGTCATTCTGTCTTGGGGCAATACTCAACCTTTATTTCTAAATCTATGTATCAGTGAGCTAAGTCATGAAAAACTTTGACCACATATTAAGGTCTCCCAAGAGAGTGCAGAGGTGATGGAGGAAGCCAGCAACATTACAGAGCGTGCTCTCTCTGGTTCTTACTACGCTACAGTCTGAAAAAGCTTAGTTTTCTAAGCTAAGAACCACAGAAGGGGGATTTGAACCATGCTTCCTCACTGGCAGAGTGGGCCATGCATGGTCCCTGAGCTGCCCTGGGGACAATCTGAGTCTCTTTCCAAAGAATTTTGGAACTGGGATCTAAGGAAGCCAGTTGTCCCCTTCAGCACTTGAACGAAGAAACATGCAAACCGGCCACAGTGGGACAGCCATTTCTGTGAGTGCTTGGAGAACTCTACCCACGAGGGCACCCTGCCAAGTGCTCAGGTCTTGACTCAATTTCCATAAACTCTTAACCACATTTTGAGAGACTCACAAGGGCTTCTCCATTACCCTGAATAATCAGAATTAGCAGTACATGAGAGATTCTTATCTCCTGCACTTAGAAAAAGTAAAACCATGCAGCTCTTTTGAATAAAAATCGTTGGCCCTGGACATCATTTTTATTTGGTGCTTTTACTTCCAAAAAAAGGTTCAATATACAATTAATTGTGTTGCAGTCCCCACCAGGCAAGCCAGTGGTTAGCCCTCGGCAACACGGAGTGTGAAGAGGAGGTTCGGGCTGGGCACTGGCGCCTGACTGCTGGGCTGGCGCTCCCACCCAGCTGAGTCTCTCTATTGTCTCTAGGCGAGTTTCTTGAGCACTCCAGTCTCGAGACTCTTCTTTGAAATGGGGATGGTGTCTCCCTTACAGGGATGGTGTGTGGAACTGAGCTGCCTGGAGTGTCCATCTGCCAACTGTGGACCGGTCCAGCTGCGATAGGCAGCTGACTCCATAAAGTAAACTCATGTCTGGCTTCCTTCGTGAAGAAAGTCTTACCATCCAATCAACACCAGCCGAACTGAAGAGCGTGCCTGGTGGTCAAGTTATTCCGGTGCCAGCTTCTTATCCCGTCACAGACCAGACCTCCAGCACTAGTCTGCGAAGCCCATGCCTGAGAGCACTGCAGCCTGCACAGAATGCTTTTCCAGCACCGCACACCACACGTGATCCGCGGATGTCAGCTGTAAGTATTCCAGAAGGTTTCCCAGGACCATATTCTAATAAAACGCTAGCAGTGGAGTCCTCTGGAGGTGGTGAGATTAGGACTGATTTTCCTCTTTGTACTTCTCCATGGCTTCCACAAAGGACGTGTATTCTTTTTATCAGAAAAACATTTTTAAATAAAACAGACCCCTGTAGATGTCTTCACAGATATCATCAAACTTCAAATGTGCTTGGGACAAGAACGTGAGAAGTCTTGTCCTGCAGGAGGGGCAGCTTTCAGAAAGTGGCAGTCAGCTTGGTTTTCACAGCCAGCGTCTTGAGAAACCGTATCCCACGTCACCCCATGAGGAAGGCACACTGATCTGATATACTTAGGAGCGGAGGGGCCAGCACAAGGCAGGACACTATTAGAGCACACACATGCTGTCTTGCTTGACTTTCCAGACACAGGGACGCAGCCTTAAGGAACACTTTGGCCTTTTGGTTCAGATTGCACCAGCTGCACAAGTGTAGGGAAGGAGGACAGTTCAGGAAAGGTTTCACAAGTCATGGTCACGACTCTGGCTTTCACTCGGAGGGACATGAGAGCCATGGCAGGTTGCGGGTGGAGAAGAGGCAAGATCCGATTGACACTAAGGCAGCCTCACTCAGGGCAAGGTAGGGAAGGGCAGAATCAAGGGTCATCGTCAAGGCTACTGTGAACATCCAGGTGAGAGCTGGCAAGGGCTTAGACTGGTGGGGAAGTGAGAAGAACCAATGTAGAGTATGAAAGACAGGAGCCAGGGAAGAGTGAGGGGAGGGAGGCTGGAGACTGGGGGCGTGGCTGCCCTGTCCTCATGGTGGTTCCCTCCTCACTCATGAGCTGTCCCGTGAGCTAGACGGGGCCTCTCTAGGAGTGTTCCTGATGTTTGCATGACTTGGTAACTCCCAAATGAAACAACGCAGAATTCCATCAGGTCACACTCTCACATTCCCAATTTAGAAGGAAAAACAGTGGCATTTTACCAGGGTGAAGATGCCGAAAGCAGCAATGTGTGAAAGTAGCCAATGACTCCCATTTCTGGCGATTGGCGCTTAAGGAGCACACACCTGTAGCCACTGCCAGAAGGAATGGGCTCTTGGAATTTGGCTGACTTGACCTCAGAAAGGTGAAAAGCCATGTGTTCTTGGGACAGCACGTGAGGGGGCCACGGGAGAGAAGGACGCTTCCACGTCCGTGTCATGCCCAGTGGGAGAAAGTAGGGAACCTCATAGGAGGAATGACGATTATTACCATCACAGACAGTGGGGACACGAGAAGGAATTTTTTACGTAAGGGCAGGCTAGCAAAAGTTCTAGTTGGCTGACATAGGGGTAGCAAACCACAACACTCTTTAGAATAGGTGAAAGTAAACGACATCTATTACTGAAACAGAGCTTGGTCCTCCAAGCTAAGGGGCTTGGGAAAGCATATTACAAAGTGTTTACATATAATTTAATGCCCTCCATTTAGCTTGTTGATAATCATAATAATTATTATAAATCTGCCTTGAATATTTCCATAAGGGAGTTGATACAATCATCAACTGTTACAGCATATTCATGGTTAAAAAAAAATCAACATTTTCAGATGTAGTTTTATCACCAGCTTTTTAAAGAATATGAAAACTAAATCATTCCTGCTATCATCTAGGTTAAATGAAATTGCCAAATGCACATACTGCATGAAAGCAATGTGTCTCTCAGATGTAAGACGACTTCCTAATTCCTAGTAATGCTGTATTGGTGGAAAGAAATGACATACCTCAAACAGCAGGGGGCGCCATGCACCAAGCCTGCAGAGGGTTGTCCAACTCCTATTCCCTTTCTCCGCCGGTTTAATCCTTTCCTGGTTTTTCTCACGGATCTAAAGACTTGAGAAAGTTCCACACTCCAGCTTCTGTTTAGCCTTTCCTTCTTGTTGACTATTAACAGTCAACTTGGAACTTGTTTGGGGCTGGGGGAAGGGGACATGGGGAGTTACTGTTTAAAGGGTATAGAGTTTCAGTTTTGCAACCCGGTTACGGGCAGATGGTGATGACAGTGAATGGACTTCACTGTCCCTTTCAAAATGGTGAGAATGGTACATTTTATGTGTATTTTTCTACAATTAAAAAAACTTTTTTAAACATTGGGAACAAGCACACTCTGTTTGTTCATTTGCTCGTTGTTTAAATGACACATGTGTGCATCTGTCCCCGTGTCTTATTATGAGGGCTTCGGTAGAGTTTTAGGGACTAGCCTTTATTGCCTTCATCTTGCCTAAATTACCCCCAAACAAACCAATCAACTCCTCAAATCAAATTTGCTATACGTGCTGACATAAAGAGCAAATTCTGGTTTCCTGAAGCTTCCAGAGAGAAGTGTGGAGGGAAGGCAGAGGTTCAGTGAGAAGGAACTCACTCTCACCAGTCACTATGTGCCAAGAGTGATTCCGTATCATCTTCACACACTCCCCAGACAGATGCCTTATTAGTTGAGGAGCACATAGGGCCTACAGGTACGTGTGACTTGCCCCAGGTCACCGGCTGGTAAAGGGGCAGGGGCAAGACTTCAATCCAGGCTTGGGGCCGCAGAACCCTGCTTTCTGCGTTTCGGAGATGCCCTAGGCTGCTAAACGATTCCAGCCCGTGGGTGCTGTGAGGGGCACCAAATGGGAAAGTGTTGAATTCCATTAATTCACCTTTGGTTCTGTCTTCATCCCCCATGCACAAGAGAGGCCTTTTCTTCCAGTGGAGCCAGGAACAATGGGCAGCAGTCTCCACCTCATGGCGTGGGGGTGGGGTGGCCCAGCATTAACAAAGCCTCAAACAGGCCGTCTTTGTTCCAGACAAAGGGTCAGCATGGTACCATGGCTGGAATATGGCCTTTAGGATCCGCCCAGGAGGGCTGAGTGACAGCTATGGCTTGCGGGAAGGCTGCACAGGAAGGTGAGATAGGGTCACCTCACGAACCGAACTTCTAACCCGGAGCACAGTGCCGGCCGGACAAAGGCCTGCTGGGGGGCGATTTTTACTACAAGCTCAGATTCTGCTGCCTTCTGGCACATGACGGAAGGACTCGGAACTAACACGCTTTACTGAGATGCAGCTACAACTAATGGTGTGCAACCAAGAAGAAAGAATCCTTGGGGCGCCAGCCCAAGCAGTGGCAAGACAGGAGCAGGTCAGGCTCACCAGGGCACAGAAGGCCCTCTCCATCACACATGGACAGTAGGAAAAACAGGAGCAGAGGAGCCCATCCTGACCTGAGGGATGCAAAACCGGCCCTGAAATGATGGAAAAAAAAAAAAAAGTCTTCTAATTGAGGAAATTGAGGATGCGAGAGGCAGTGCCAGACGGGACCCCAAACCTCTGACTTCTAGGTGTTCCCTTTCCCTGGGCCTCTCCCTCGATCTGCCAGCTGTGCCTTGGACGAGCTGTGCAGACTTTCCAAGGAGAGAGGGCCGAGCCTGGGTTCCACTGGGATGAGGGCACTGTAAACACTGGCACCGCCTGAGACCTGCCACCTTGCAATAGTGGGGCAGGCTCCGGTGGGGAGCGGAGGGGCGGGGCCAGAGTTCTGGTTTCTAGCTTTGGGAATGGTGCTTCCCAGCAAGCGTATGGAGAGGGGTTAGCTTAGTGTGTCCAAGAGAAAGACTGACAGAGTGGACTTTCAGGCTGCCTCCTTCCCTGATGCTGCCGTTGTCTGTTTTCCTTCCCTCCTGAGTTGCTCTCTCTGCGGCCTGAAGTTCTGAAGCTTTAGGATGAAGATGTTTTAAATACTAAACGCCTTCATTCTCAGTTCTGCGGTGGCCCCCTGCTCTGCGATGGCACCTACTTCCTTCCCTCCAGCAAGCAGTGAAGCCCAGCAGAAGCTGCCGGCTATGCCGGGATCCATGCTGGGATTCTACAGAAACAGTATGCAGGGAGGGGAGCTGACCAGGCCACTAAGCCACTCTCCTCTGTGGCAGCTCCAAGCTAATCCCTCCCAGACAAAGCTTCCCCCACGGATGCCGGAGCGGGGTCGGCTCACAGCCTCGCTGGAGGGGACGATCCTGACAGGCAATGGAGGGGGGCTGCTGACAAAGAGAGTGGCCATGACTTCTTCAAATTCACAGGAATCAGGGACATTTTTTAAAAAAGGAATTAAGGAAAACAGATTTCAAAACTTACAGAAAAGAGGCAAATATGATCTAATAGCACCAGAGATTCTAAAAGAGGCTGAAAAACTCTCAGAAGACAAATTCTCTCCCAACAACCAGAAGACAAGCCGTGAGGAGGAAAACGGAAGGAAGGCATCCGAAGGCCTCGTGGTCCCCCAGGTGTGGAAGCAGGTACTGGGGACAGCGATACGTGCATCCATGCCTTCACCTGCCAACTGCAGGTCCCTCTACCCAGGTCTCGGCATGCCCCATGCAGAGTCTACCTTGAAGGGCTCGCAGCCTCAAGGATGGGGCTGATGTGTAGTGCAGATGCACCCAACATACTCGCCAGCAAGAAGTGGGTGCCAGGAGTGTAGGAGAAGGGGCGCCTGTCTGTGCCAGGGAGAGGCTGATAAGGAAGCATCTGTCTGCTAAGAAGCCCGACGAGGCACTCGAGGCCAAGGCAGCAGCCACCAATGCAAAGCCCAGAGTGAGGAGATGCCATTGCACAGGGAGCTGGAGAGGTGGCCCAACATGGGCATGAAAGGCCATGTCGTCCCCTGGGGGCAGTGGCCAGAGGTGAAGGACTATGGGGAAAGGCTGTGGGCGGATGGGTGTCTACCAGGAGGGCTCATTTCCTGAGGATCTTCATCCTTTCCGAGTCGGCCATGGCTATGAGGGAGAGGCAGGCTGAGGGGGTGGCCTGGTGCACAAAGGTGTTGTGTCTATGGCAGGGTCTACGGTGGTACCAAACGATGCGCCCTAACCCCCATGAGACCAAGGTTGGGAGGTGAAAGCCCATGTGCTCTGAGTGAGTAAAGGTGCTCAGAGCAAGAAAAAGAGCTGTAAAATATGTGCCATGAGAAAGAAGGGAACAGGGAAAGAGCTGCCAGGGGCCGGGGGCACCTTCCAAACCCCTGATCTCTGTCTGCCTTCTCTACCCAGGAGGGTCACCCCAAAGCTAGCCAGGATGAGCAAACCCAGACAGGTGCGATCTGAAGACCGACATCGACAAGAGGGAGCAAAGCTTTCTGAGATAACCGTAAAACTGTTTAAGGCTCCCAGTATGAACTCATCTGTGGTGGAAAGAAAGTTTAGAGAATCAGGAAGAGGCCAGGAGGCTTGAGGCTGGAAATCCTAAGGATGGATTCTAGAAGGGCCCAGTCCTCTACTGGATCTTATGGGTCTCATGTTTACCCTGAGAACAGTGCCAGGTGGCTATATTAAAAAGTAGATAGAGCCTTAGGCGGCATTAGTGAAACTGATGGGCTGACGTGTTCTGCTCTACTGTCTAGGTGTTAGAGGATTTCAGCAATGCATACAGCCACACCAGTGTGGCACAAGGCAATGTGCGGAGAGAGGAGGGAGCTGCGCGAGTGTCATGCCAACAGGGGTCGTGAGGGGTCCTCAGGAAGCATCATGTGTCCCCCACAGGACACAGGTTTCTGCGGACACGCGGGTATCCTTTCTCACCCCAGGACTTCAAAACATAAACATGCTTCCCAGGCCCAGGTGCAGCTTAAAATTGGTCCTTACTGGCATGTTCTACTATGTGGTGGTGTCTGCGGTTCTATCAGACGTCTAGTCAGAGGACTCGACCCACTCAGTCCCCTCTTTTTGTGTTTACTGCAGCTTGCTGGAGAACTGGCATCTCTGCATTAGCAAGAAGATGGGGCTTGGTAGCACCATCTGCACCTGGGGTTGGGAGGCTGTAAATAGCAAGGGGTGATGGGTCACCCAAAGAGCTTCCCTGGGGAGAAAATGGTGCACCCATGGGTCATGTCTGTGGCAGGGTCTGTCTATTGAAGGTGTGTGTAAATCTACCAATCAAGAGACTGTTTTAAAAAAACACCCCTTCACCCACAAAAACCCACAAAAATTTGATGTATATAAACATTATATATATATATAGCTATAAAATATATATACAAAACTCATAAAATGATTCCTTGGCATAAAAGATACCCCTAGCCACTTTTGTCCATGTGCAGCCCTCTTTTCTTGTGTTAGGGCGCACCCAATGCCACGGTGGTGGAGCTGGTAGCTGAGAAGAGAGCCGGCATTCTTTGCGTGTGGCACACACCAGGCATTTCACTAAGCTTTGACTCCCTTTAAAGTCATAAAACGTGAGCAATTCTCATTATCTCTGCATGTTATCTGGGGAAACTGAAGCTTGCAGTTTTGAGTGGCTTTCCTGAAGCTACTCGGCTAATGAGTGCTGGAGCTGGGATTTGAACCCAAGCCCTGTGGCTTGGTTCAAGCTACTAAGCTATGTAGCCAATTCCAGCTTCACCTAAATCTCTCTGCCTCCATCTCTTTCCCCTCTTTAAATCAACAGACACGGACAGGGCAGTCAGATGTCATGAGAGCCACAGGCGTGACAGGCAGCCCCACATCTGAACTCACCTCCAGTTGCAAAGGTGGGAACTTGTATTACGAGATGAGTGGTGGTGTCAGCTCCAGTGCATGCACCCTGGCCCTCTGGAAACTTCTTTTGTGATAACGATCAGTTCATTCTTCTAGCCACATCAGTTAAGAGCCGTCTCCAGGGAGGACTATAGGCTACTGGCAACTGTCTGGCACCTGATTCACAGTGAGCAGGTTTCGAGGCCCTGTTGTTTGCCAAATGTGCCATTTCTTGGCAGTGCTTTGTGGTTTTTTTAGGCTAGCACTGGGCTCAGAAGATACAAAAAGACCCTAGAAGAATTTCATGGCACCATTCAAAACTGTTTACCTTACTGTGCCCGAGAAAGTGGGACATCTGACCTAGAGCTGGGGACACAGTAGTGACCCTTTAAGAGAAAATGAAGACCCTTTTGAGCAAAGACCACAAATTAGCTAAAAGCACTTAACATGTGCTGCCCACAGGTGCAGGAGACACCCGGGCTCTGGGAGAGGAAAGCCAGTGAGGTCTCTCCTGTGAACAGAGTGTTTTTTGACTGTTTTCTTTTGTTCCTGTGTCAAATGATGTCTTACTTCATTAAACTTACAAAATGGCCATTTGGCATGCTAATCAGCTGTTTTAGGTCCTCACTGTGCTCATTTCACACACTGCTTCATGTAATTACCTCTATTTGGTAATTTTTGAGGTATTTTGAGATCATTCACATGGGCTTTGCTGGGCTGCCTGCCTGCTGCACCCAAGTGTATGGGAGGTCATTGGGGGTTTCAGGCCATGGAGAAAGCACTCGTGTGCGGAGCCCTGGGCGTCTCAGAGCCAGTGCTGGGCTCGGAAAGCCAGAAAGCCAGGGGCACCACGTCCTTGCTTTCTCCACGTTGATGGCGCATCCGTGTTGGGAGTGTCTGACCTAAGCACCTGTTCAGGCTGATGTCTGATTTCTGAACCCTGCCTTTAAGCTGAGACTAATAAAAACAATTTTTTTAAAAAGCCGCAGGGAATCATAAGGTATTAATCGTGAAAGTCTACCAGTGAAGCCCTACTGAGTGACTTTGCCATTTGTGTGGAATGGCAGTTTGTGACTGACCTCTCCCTGTGATATCTCTGCTTCCACAGCAGTGAAAACCGAAAGGGCAGGGCTGGGTGGGACTCAGGTCAGGCAGCGCTTGGCAGGTGCAGGGATCCGTGGGGCCCAGAATTCCCTCCCTTCCGGGCTTGGAGGGGCTGGTAAGCAGTGTGTGTCTGCAGGCCCAGGGTATAAACATGGTGTCTTCCCCACTGCTTTCAAACTCATTCAGGTGGTGGGCCCCATGTGGGTTCCTGGTAGAACAGGGGTGTGTATTGATATGTTAAACTGAGAAATGAGTAATTTTTATAATTTTGTGCCAAATCAGATTACCCTTTACAAGGTTCAAGTGGTAAACAGTGGAAGAGGTCAAGATTTTAAGGCAATCTGAGGGGATAAACACAAATGAATAGAATACTGGCAACTTTGTTTCCTGAAAATTGGAAAAATGTTTCAGTTTTTGAATGTTTGTAGTGGCACAGGTTAGTCCTGGGCTCTGCAAAGACTGTTGAGGGGTAGTGTGTTATTTGATGAATAAAAAGCAGAATAAAAACAAGAAGCAAAGTAACCTGAATCCAGCCCTGGTACTTCTATCAGATGCTACGACGTCAACAACCCCTTTCCCCACAGAAACCTTTGGCAAAGACATCATTAAGCACGTAAATGCAGGCACAGGTTGCCTGTATTAAAATAGCTCCTGTTCCCCATAAATATGTACACTTACTAGGTACCCACAAAAAATAAAAATTAAAATAAAAAAATATAGACACAGGGCCACACTGCATGGAAAGTATTATATTTCTAAGCAAATCCTCTACTCACATGGAGAATCTGGAAATAAAATAATAGAGATGTCTCATTAAACTAAAAGGAGAGAGAACCTAAAAATAAAAACAGGTGAGTTGAATAGTAAGAAGTCTGGTTAATCAATTCATGTGGCCTTAAGTGACAAGAAGACTCTTTCCTTTTGGAAATCATAGTTGTTAGATTGCCAGGCACCCAAAACAAACTACCACAAACTGGGTGACTCTGAGCAACAGAAAATCACTGTCCCACAGTTTTGGAGACTGAAATCAAGGAGTGAGCAGAGTCACACGCCCTCAGAAGGTGCCAGGGAAGTGTCTGTTTCAGGCCTTCCCTAGCTTCGGTAGCTCCTGGGCTGAGGCAGCTAAACTCCAAACTGCACACGGTGCTTCCCCTGTGTGCATGTCTGTGCCCAAATTCCTTCCTCTAAAAAGGGCACCAGTCATATGGGATTATGGGTCCACCCTACTCACCTACCAGAACCTCATTTTAACCCTATTTCCAAAGTCTGAGGTACTGGGAGTTAGGACTTTGATGTAAGAATGTTTGGTGAGTCCAATTCGACCCATAACAATCCAGATAGAAGGTTCTGGGCTGGATGCAGGTTCACGGTCTCCCTTTAACCACCCACAGGCTGCAAAAAACAAGGCTCAGAAAGATTCAGAGTAAAAACCTATTTTAACTTTATTTTTAAAAAAGAACCAGATTCTTAAATACAAACAGCCACTGACCTCAGATACCCTTGCACCCTACTGCGTGAGGCCATGTGGTTTCATTGGCACACTGTGCCCGTGTGGCACTCTGCCAGGCTTCCTTCTCTCTCTGCTTCAAGTGACAGCAACAGCTCCCCACCCCCACCACACCAAGCAGCCTCCATGTGTCGAAGCCAGGGAAGCAGTCATTCGGGGGCCAGTGGATACAATCTGGGGGCCCTGGCATAGTCCCATGACCACAGCGTAATCGGAACGTGGGTGAGAGGGGCCAGCCCTGCACAGAGTCCCATCCACACCTGCCATCTTGAAACAGGTCAGCTCACCAAAAATCAACTAGTGGATAACCAACAATTTGTCAAATTTTCTGAGTTTTAAGTTCTTGTCTTCTTTAAACTCTTCTAAAGTTTATAGCAATTCTTACTGGAAGGATTGGCAGGGCCCCAAGGGCCGGGAGCACCCTACGGTCTCTGAGGCCCCCACATTCTCCTTGTCTGTACCCCCACCTCTGCCATTCACTCCAGCTTTCTCTGATTCGTCACCTCCCCTCTTTTTCTGAGCAGTCTGTCTCCCTTCTCCTTCTGACCATCATGCTACTCCATCTCTCGGATAGTCAGTCACTCTCCTTTCCCTGATCCTTGTTCTCTCCCTCCTCTGACTTTCTCTGAGTGTGGCATCCCGGGGGTGCTGGGTACAGTCATGTAGGTTGTGCACTGCGCAAAAGTGCCCGGCTGGCTCTGCTTGCCAAGAACCGTCTGGAGAGATGCCCATTTCTGTGCGCTAAGGGTGTGGGGAGGCCTTAGCAGAGGCCAAGCCTGTGCTTTGCATGGATTCCTCTCTATGTCTCCTGAAGCTGAGGGGCCCCCTCTCTTGGCACTAACTCCCCAAAGCAGAGCAGCAGGGAGCTTGAGAAGAGAAACACCAAATGTTCTGAAAATGCCATTGTGAGATCAAAATGGAAACTAATCAACTAAAAGCATCCAAAGCTGTTAAAAACTTCTCTGTTTATTAAAATATGATTGACTATGAACTTCAGAAATAGTTTAAAAAGTCACGCTTTGGGTAAATGGGCAAATTTGGTAAACTTGGCAGCCTGATGGGCTGGCTTTCACCAACTGGCCTGGCTTCCAGGAATCGGGAGGTCTGTCAATCTTTTGGGATACTTCTTCCCCTCCGAAAGGATGGTTGGAAGATATAGCCCATGCTGGTGAGTGGTCTCTATCTTATCTCCACAACTAGAGTCCAGGAGGGCTCCATGGTAGGCCCCAGGGGTTTGCACGAGGCTGGGTTTCTGTGAGTTCCACACTGCCAGCTGCCTTCCCCTGTGGGGCCTGCTCCTCTCTTGTGAGCTCACTGCCGACTCAGCCTGTGGCTCCAAGAATGTCTACCTGGAGAGGCATGGCCTTTTAGGTCACACTCACTGTCACTGTGTTCCACAGCCAGTCACATGAGTGACAGAGGCCGCAGTTGTCCGGGAAGGTGCAGGGCAAGGTGACCACTGGCCCTGACTCCAGCACCAGCAGAGGCACCTCACACGGCGAGGCTGCGATGCAGTCTCCTTTGCGTGGCTGTAACCCTGCACACTTCCACGTGAAAGCAGACCCTCTGAAGCTGTTCTTCCAAATGGCTTTCTGCTGGGTATATTTTGAACTCTGCTTTCCTTTCCCCCAAACAGCTGCTTGCGAGTCCGCAGGCACCTTGCTAACCTGGGTTTGCACTGTGTCTGCTTCCTCGTTGCTATCAAGGGGATTCTGTTTCATCTGACAGTTCTACTGTTTTGAAGCTCATCTTTTGGTCAACTAAATGTACCCCTTTTCTCATCTTCATGCCCATCAGACGGTTTAGAGAGATCAATCAATCAACCTCCGGCTGAGCACGCCTAACCGCAGCTCTGAAAGATGAAAGCAAGATGCTAACGAAAATCACGAACACTTCTATTTTCCCACTGCACACTCCTGACCTCAGCCCCTCTTCCACTCTGAGCAGAAGACATTCGCTGCTTTTCTTAATACCTAGTGATCAACAAAACCGCTGGATAGGAGTATAACGGCAGAACCAACTTCTGGAGTAGGACAGATACTCATTTAAATAGAAAATGTATAATAGGGAATAAACGAACACATCATTGTAGCATGCTGAAATATGAGCCTCTTACTGTCAACAGTGACACCATGGTATTTTTCACAGGCAAAGGCAGGTGTTGAACTCCAAATGCCAGGGCCTACAGAGGGGGCCTATTCTAAGGGAAGGATGCATTTTGGTTTTGGACAGTATGTTTTCCTTTGAACCACTGGGTCATTGAGCATCTGCAGGATCCTGGGGGTCAGCTCTTCTCAAAGACTCAGGGACAAAAGTAGATTTTCCCAAAGCAGCCGAGTGCGGGAAAGCAGGCTAACACTGGGTGATGTGTGGAGGGCTGTGGAATCATCACGCAGCTCCTACTGTATACACAGAATCATCTGCTGAAAGAAACACCAAGCGTGCTGTTCTCAAGTGTTTCAATGACCTCAGCTACATTAATTTCCTGACATTAAGAAGTTTCAAAATTCAAAAAACAAAAACAGGCCAGGTGCAGTGGCTCATGCCTATGATCCCAGCACTTCAGGAGGCCAGGAATTTGACATCAGCCTGAGCAACACAATGAGACCCCATCTCTACAAAAAGTTAAAAAAAGACACAAACTCAAAGCCAAGGAAAAAGAAAGTAGACTAGAAAATCAAGGGGCTTTTAAAATAGTATAAACGGAGCGTAACGGGGAAGACTGCCGTTCACCAGGGGTGAATGCTGTCGGCACCTTACTGACCCTAGTCTCATAATTAAGAATCAGTTGATTCCTGTGTTTAGTAACCTGTTACTGTGACCTTTCTCAGTGTTAGGCAGAATGCTAAGCCCTGGGGGTAAAAGGCTGCATGGCAGACCCTGCCACATGAAGTTTGGGGTCCAAGAGCAGCAAGAGATATACAGGAATGTATACAGTAAGACATAGAATCAGGCGTGTACTCATCACAGAGGCAGCAGCTTAATGTTTAATTTAGAAAGAAAAATCTCCAGCTGGACGCAGTGGCGCACACCTGTAATCCCAGCACTTTGGGAGGCTGAGGCAGGAGGATTACTTGAGGTCAGGAGTTCGAGACCAGCCTGGTCAATATGGTAAAAACCCGTCTCTACTAAAAATACAAAAATCAGGTGGGTGTGGTGGCCGGCACCTGTAATCCTAGCTACTCAGGGGGCTGAGGCAGAAGAATTGCTTGAACCCAGGAGGCAGAGGTTGCAGTGAGCCGAGATTGCACCACTGCACTACAGCCTGGGCAACAGAGCAAGACTCTGTCTCAAAAAAGAAAAAAGGAAAAATCTCCCTTTATATTTTTTCTATGTGTCTTTCAGTGAAAATTCCTTTAGCCAAGATGTTGGATCAATTGATTGAATCATCATAAGGATGGTGTATGTGAGACCCTTCCTAAGCCACAAACTCAAATACAATGGTTTTTAATGGGCAAGAAACCACTGTTTCAGGCACGGTGGCACGTGCCCCAGTCTGGAGGCCTAAGGGCCAATATTTGTTCCTACTCTCTGGGAATAGTGCAGTTCAGAGGACAGGGCCCCGGAGAGCACGCCCTGAAGGCTGGGCTGTAGCTGGTTCTATTACTGGATACTTGGGCAAGTCACTTTTCCGGTGTGAATCATTTCCTTTTCTGAAAAATTATGGGTTTTGACTAGTTCATCTCCAAGTTCCTTTCCAACAAAGGGTTCTGAATCTCTATTTCTAGAAGGTGAAAATTTACCCTGAGATACTTCAAGTAACAGATGGTTTTTAGATAGAAGATTAGAATAATAAATAAAATCTCTACCTGGGAAATTTAAGCATTTCCCCAGATTATAAGTCATTATCATTTCAAAGTAAACTTGCTGCAGAATAATTTTTTTTAGAAGTACAAATTATTGCCTGTGAACTAAAAGAGAGGAGAATGTCCTTAAGCCCAATCTGGTCAAGTTTTCCATCAGATTCAACTATTGCTGCGGGAAGACGTTAAACACTGTGAAAGAGAGAGGAGGTGAGTTTCTGGACCACAGAGCCAGTGGCAACCGGGAGTTGCCAGCTTTATATGCAGATGAGGTCCAAGCCACAGGGCCTGGCAGCAGAGTCAGTTCAACCTTGGACTTGCCGCCATTTAACACGGTCTCCAAGTGCTGAGGTCTGTTCCTGGAACAGAAATCTCTCTGTTCTGCCTAAAATGTTCTTATAAATGGTTTCAAAGTTGCTCAGTGTTTTGCTAATATTTTAGGGAACTATGGAAAAACTTGCACACCACAGAGAGAAATCATGGCAAGAGAGGAGCAGGGCTGCCCGGGTAACCGGCCCTGCTTGAACAGGCATTGCTATCAGAAATTCTCCTGCCGAGAGCCAGTGCTGGGAGGTGTTCCCAACGCCCCCATGTTCCACAGGGACAGGCTGGCAAAAGGGGCTGTGTTGGTGGTGACAAGGGCAGCTGAGGACACAAGGTCATGCCTCAGAGGTCATGCAGTGTCAGAGGTCTTCTGTGATGGCCACTGCCCTTGGGACTATCTAATTAGGTGTTGGATCAACGGATCAAATATTAAGCTTCAGGCTTTCAAAATGTCCATTAAAGGTTAAATGTGTATGCAGACCTTGATTTTAATGGCCTTAACAGAGCTCATCAAACTCCAAGGTTCTTGTGATGATGGTAAGAAGGACCCAGTTCCTATGTTCCCATTATTTGCACTACCCAACACCTTCACGGCCTTAGGTCCTCTTTGTTAGTTACTGACAATGACAATGGCACATATCAGACATTTCTGCAAATGCTTCTACTGTGTATGTGAATGCAAGTCTCTACAGGATCAACAGGACATGTGTTGTCACAACAATAAACAGGGAAAACAGAACAGAGTTCGAAAGACTCTTATTTCCTTTTATCTTCTTCTCATCTTCATCTTTATAACCTGAAGGGCACAGTCTCCAACGGAAGGTGGTTTATACATGGTAGGTTTTTTGCCACTGTTGATAAATGCTCTAAATAACCTTAAATTAGATACCACATCCTTTGGACTATAAAGCATGTACCTATTTTCTCCATGTTTTTTGAACATTATCAATGTTCAAACACATCTGAATTAGACACAGGGGCTTGATAATGAAGGACGTGTGTTGTTTACTGAAGGTTGTGCATGGAAACACTGACAGGCTCTGCTGCTGACACGTGTCACACATGCTTGCTCACAGCTGTACCCTCCGCAGATGGGCCTGGGACCTTGCACGGGCTCAATGCCTGTGTGCACACGACAGCCAAGTAAGTAGGCTACGTCAGCACAAACATAAGTGGAAAGGAATTTTTACTGGGGAAAACTGAGATAATGCTGATTAAATTTGGAAAAGGGACAGGGATGGTTGTAAAGTTGACTCTTGATGTTTAAAAAGTGGGCTGAAAATGTTTCATGTGTATTATAAGACAAGTGTATTATTCCAATGAAAGGCAACCTCTTCCTTTCCGCAGCATTTGAGAAATCCCAAGAAACGCCATAAGCAGGTCCTTTATTCATAGACTCGAGAGCCTCCTTGAATAACAATCGTTCACATTTGAAGAAGAACATGTATTGAAGAGGTTGCTAATTAATCTAGCATCACATTACACAGTGGAAAATAAGATTTTCCCCTTTAAAACAGCAATTTGCCCCTTTACAAACAGAGAGAAGAGAGAGCCTCTGTCCTTACCGTGAGTGACAGAGCCATGCAGACAAAGGTGAACTTCTTGATGTGGGCCGCCGTGACTGTGTTGCTCGTGCTCACCAGTTTGTTGCTGGGGTTATTCTGGGAAAGAAAACCACAGTCATGAATGGGTCCAGCTTATCCTTGGCTGAACCCCTGGGGGATCCTGAAGAGATCTCGCTTTTGTTTTATCTGATATGTCTGAAGTAGAGGTTTCAAGTGACAGCGTGCCAGGCGGCTGTCTCACTGAGCGTCTCTCAGGCAGCTGTCAGGTCCCTGCACAGGATCATTAACCAGAGTGAATTCTTGACTCAATGCCCTGCAGTGTCGTCCAACTCAGTTGCCTCCCCTTGGCCTGGGCAGCCCACCTCACCCAGTCCTGGGGCTTCGGCTCTGAAGCCTGCTCCTGCCCCCTGCACCCTGCTCCTGGTCCCGGGAGACCCTGTGCCTGGCCACCATAGGCGTCTCCCTAAATGCCATGGCCCGGCTTGGTGGCCTCCAGACCTCCTCTCCTCCCCACCAAATGGACTATAGATTCCACTGGGCATTCAGGGTCTTGTGCAATCTGACACAGAATCACTTTCCAGCTGTGACTTCTCCACTTCTATCCCAAATGGAGCTTCCTGCTCTTCCCCCGACACACCCGGTGCCTTTGTTCCTACTGCCATTGAATCCTGATTTTCAAAAACACCCCTGTTTCTAAGGCCCATCATCTTCCCAGCCCATCTGTTCCCTAAAGCCTCTCTGACCTTTGACCTCCAAGCTGGGCCCCACTCCTGGAAAGCCTGATGCCCCTGACGCTCTCTGAGGGCAGGCATCATGTCCTGTCACACGTCCAGCCCTGGTGATGCTGTGCTCGCTGAGATAATGCCCTGTGTGTCTCCCCGGAAGCACTTAGCACAACGTCTGAGTAGAATAGATGCCCCAAGCATCTGCTGCACTGGATTTCAAGCAGGACCACTGAGGGCTCAGATGTTCCCTGGCTCTGCAGTCACAGGGGCCTCCTGAAGCTCTCCAGCTGCACTGCTAAGTGTGCTCCTCGTCCCCCACAAAATGAGGGCCTAGCCCCCAGACCACGAAAACTGGCAGAGAAAACTAACCCTGGCCTCATTATGGATCCAATTAATCCCAGAGCCAACTCACAAAAACAAATTCTGAACATCTGGCTCTGCATCCAGCCCCGTGAAACACACACTCACAGCTATTACAGGATCCACTTGGAAGGCAGCTTGTGATTTTCCTTCACTGGGAGGCTAAGGTCATTTCTCAAATCCCTTCCACCACCAGCACCAACCTCTGAATGACTGTACGTTTTCTTAATTCAAGTCTCTAAAACATATCTGCTTTCTAGACTGCTCTATGACAAAGTACAAGTCCCAGCGGCTGGAGACGTCCATCTCCATTCACCCTGGATCTGTTAGAGGACTGCTTTCGGTAAGACCGGTGCCCTGCTGTGTACGATGAGGAGGCCTATGTTGGAAAGAATTGGGGAACCTCAGCAAAACACACATACCGCCATAGCGACAGCAATGTACCACAGCACCTTCAGGGGCACTGTGATGTGCAAAATGGCACATATTCACACAAAGATCATTTAAATAAACCAGCATGTATCATTAGATTAGCAATGGAGTTTCATTTTGTTTGCCCAATTGGCTCAGAAGCATCCTTTTTTGCAGATAACTGAACCTTAGACAGAATCTGCACTAGTGGAAACCTCTCTCAGTGCATACTTGACTAGAACTCCCAGAAGGTATGCAAGAAATTTTAAATCTCTGATTCTGGAACCCACAAAGAGGCTAAGGATTTCAACTGTCAATGCAGCAAATTCTGAAGTCCACGTGGAGGTGCCTAAGATTTTGGTGAATAGATGGCATTCACATACAAGGCTTGGTGTAGCTCGCTGGAATGCTTGGAAACAATGGGTGAGGTTTTAAAAGGATTCAGAGTAAGAAGTTCTGGCTAGAGGTACTCTCGTTAAAGGAATTTTTTTTTATAGCTCCTAGCCTCTGTGATCACGAATAAAACAATGTTTTTCTTGGATGCTTTCACTGAAACCATACAATATTGTATTGTTAAATTTTATGATTTCAAGGTGGCCAAAAATAATCTCAGATGAGACCTAGGCAGCCAGGAGGTTCTAACACTTCAGCACTTGCCCTTCTCATCAGTTTCATTAGATGATCACCTTATTCATCAGGAGCTAGAACCGAAATTTAGCAAGGCGACATATTCATGGTGGGTTTCTAGGATTTCCTTCTATACACACGTGCCTTGAAATGCAAACAAGGATTTCTATCTACAGACTGAATTAAACCCACTCAAAAACAGTGTTTGTTCTCTCTAGCAAGTGACTCATGCCTTCTGAGTTCACTCTCTAAGGCCTGTGGAGCAGGAACCAAAAGTATTTCTTAGGAGACACTCTGCATCCTGATGCTGCAACTAAATATTCCCAGTAGGTGGGGGGTCCTAACTCACAGTCCAGTAGGTGATCGATCCTAACTCACAGTCCAGTAGGTGATGGGTCCTAACTCACAGTCTAGTAGGAGATGGGTCCTAACTCACAGTCCAGTAGGTGATGGGTCATAACTCAGTCTAGTAGGTGATGGGTACTAACTCACAGTCCGGTAGGTGATGGATTCTAACTCAGTCTAGTAGGTGATGGGTTTTACCTCACAGTCCAGTAGGTAGTGGGTCCTAACCAATGGTCCATTGAGGAAGTTCCAAACCCAAGACAGATTTCTGGTCCTATGGCCCATTAGCTTAAGCAGGGGAATCCTTCATGCTTTTCAGGTGGGTTACCCTTCCCAGGTGACCATGGGTAGGCAAATAGAGGAGGAAGATGATATAGTCAGGGAAGAGTGGCCTGGGGGCTGGGAGTAGAAGAATGCCCTGATGGGGAAGTGGGAGCAGGGGTGTGTGCGGGTGGATTTGTGTGTGTGTGTGGGGGGGAGGATGTGTGTGTGAGGGGGTGGATGTGTGTGTGTGAGTGGATGTGTGTGTGGGGGTGGATGTGTGTGTGTGAGGGTGATTGTGTGTTGGGGTGGATGTGTGTGTGTGTGTGTGTGGTGGATGTGTGTGTATGGGGTGGATGTGTGTGTGTTTGGGTGGATGTGTGTGTGTAGTGGATGTGTATGTGTGGGGGTGGATGTGTGTGTGTGTGGGTGGATGTATGTGAGTGGATGTATGTGTGTGTGTGTGTTGGGGTGGATGTGTGTGTGTGGGGGGCTGGATTTGTGTGTGTGTGAGTGGATGTGTGTGTGGGGGGTAGATGTGTGTGTGTGGGAATGGATGTGTGAGGGGGTGGATGTGTGTGCATATGTGTGTGTGGAGTGGATGTGTGTGTGTGGTGGGGTGGATGTGTGTGAGGGGGTGGATGTGTGTGCATATGTGTGTGTGGGGTGGATGTGTGTGGGGGGGTGAATGTGTGTGAGTGGGGGTAGATGTGTGTGTGTGTGAGTGGATGTGTGTGTGGGGTGGATGTGTGTGTGAGTGGATGTGTGTGTGTGGGTGGATGTGTGTGTTGGGGGTGGATGTGTTTGTGTGGTAGTGAATGTGTGTGTAGGGGGGTGGATGTGTGTGTGTTTGCACAAGTGCACACTTACAGGGAAACTTCTCGGGAACGGCAGGAGCAGAGGAGGAGGAGGGCAGATGTGGGTGAGCGCTCCAGACTTGATCCTCCATCTCCACCTCACACTTTCAGAGATGCTTGTG